>CAUYRH010008230.1:0-28662 GCA_963574655.1 Perodicticus potto
CCAAAAAGGTTGTATTAGTTTGCAGTCCCACCAGCAGTGAGTTTCTTTTATTTTGAAATGCTCGGAACTATAATCTTTCAGATTTTGGATTTTTTCAGATTTTAGAATATTTCCATATAAATAAAATTTAGGGAATGGTACCCAAGACTGAACATAAAATTTATTTATGATTCATGTATACTTTACATGCATAGTCTGAGGGTAATTTTATGTAATATTTTTGATAATTTTGTGCATGAAACAAAATTTATGCTTTTTGAACTATCAGAAAGTAAGAGCGTCATTACCTCAGCAACCCATGTGGGCAATCCATGGTTGTTAGGCATCACTAGTATTCCTGACTCTAAATTTATATGCTAAAGATAGCAATCGTTTCCTTACATGTATTCACATTCCAGTACTTAACATTAAATAATATGACATGCCATCACTGCAATGAGAAAGCCGTGTTTTCAGGATAATGAAGCAACACAGTACCATTGCCAGGTGCCTAGATCGGCTGTTTAATAGCAGCAAATCAGAGCAGCTTTCAGTCTCTAGCTACGATGCTATGTTTTATTTAAAAGATTACTATACAATGAATTTTATTTTTTTGAGGGGAGAAAAGGTGTCAAAAGCAGTTAGAGACCACAAGTTGGGTTCTCTGGGGATGAGGAAGCATCCTTGTTATGGGGACACAGAATAAACTGTGTTGTGTTTTGTCTATAACCTACCACATGAGGTTTAGTGTGGATTTTTCCACTGTGCTATCACATCAGCACTCAAAGTTTTGAATTTTTTGGGACATTTTGGATTTCAGATTTTCAGATTAGGGATGCTTAACTCATATTACATTATCTCTCCAGAAAATATAGACTATTAATCCCTCCCTGACATCTGATTTTGCTTTTTGACAAAGTAGAGATGTAATTTCAAATAGTTTTAAAACAAGAAAGTGAACATAGTGCTTCTGAGAAGACAAGGAGATAGGATGTGAACTTTACTGGTTCCCCTAGAGAAGCCAAATTATGTAATGAGACACAAAGGATTTCATGAAAGAGCACTCGGGGTGCAGTGAGATTGTTCTCACTCCCCTAGGTGCATGACAGCCTCTTCACACCTGTGCTGAAGAAAGACTGGAGTGTTTAAATGTAGAACACTGTTGAAAAAATTATCTGTAATAAGTTTCCATGCTTTTCTCAGTTTTACTGTCAGAAAATTTAATCGTGGCATATAATCATCATGTTACTCCCAAATAATATTCATTTAATTTCCCCCAAGTGTTAGTGGCATTCATGATTAAGCATCTAATAGACATTGAGTTAGAATTTGGATTTTTTGGATTTTGGACTAGTTTATGATTTTGTTGTTTTTCACCTGAGTCATTAAAGCTTGTATATTCAAAAGTCTCACATTAACTGATTTACTAAGCTTGTATTCTGTCAAAGCTTGATAATGTGGTTCTGGTGCAAGTAAATTAATCTTACTGTTAAACACAAATTTCAGATTAGCTCAGGTTGTGTGAATTTGTTCTTCCAATTGAAATTTAAGTACATGACTCTTTTAACTGCCTTTGACAACACAGTTTCCTAAAGAAAAACGAGCAAAAAATAGAAAACATATTAATAATGAATACAGTAGAATGTAGAATGTAGTAGAATGACTGTATTTATAACTTATTTTCCAATAAGGTATATACTAAATACATTTTTAATAGAAAGATCAGTTTTGGATATAATTCAAGACATTTTGTTTCTGCTCTATATCAGCCTGCATCATATTACCGAAGCATTCCAAGGGCTTAACATTGTTTCAATTTTAAATTGGTCTTTTTGTCATCAGCTACAATACTTCTAGTAGAACAAAAAGGAGCAGGAAAATCAGAACTCTTGGAATTCCATTATTAACCTGCTTTCCATTTCTTTCTAATTCCATATTTTTGTTACCTCTATGTAACAATTACCCTGCTACATCTGTGTAGCTCCCACCAATTCATTATAATCTATATATGACACTGTTTCTGACTCTGTGGATGGAGATATTGCATAGGAAAATTATTTAACAAAAGAATTAAAAACCAGACCTGTTTTATTCTCAATGTGCATAATCTTCCTTTTTTGAATGCATGTATTTTAGTCTCCAGAAATGAAGTGGAATATACCACGATGTCATTTATCAGTGTATATTAGCTCACATACCTACACTTCTGAAAATTACTAGCTATTGAACTCGTGTGTGTTATACTTTTAACCATGCTTCATTGTTTTAACAATTCCAGTCTCATCTTTATTCAGTATGTTTTCTAACCATAAATATTTATCCTCACTCTCCAGTAAGCCACTGCTGCCTCCCTCTTAACCCAATGTCATGTGTCCTGGAATCTTGGGACTGTTTTCTATTCCTCTTTCCTGGCCCTATGTGTTCCCTCCAGATTCTGGGGCCAGTCAGTGACAGCATAAATCAGGGTTTCTTCCAGAGATACATTTCCTTTCTGTTGCTTTAGCCCTGAATAAATGGCTTTATCACTTTTTAAGGATTCATGAACTAATATATCTCTCAAAAATCAAATATTTATTAAATTTTATTATGTGCTCACTACCTTGCTACTATTTTATAAGTATATGATAATATTTCATCTTTCTCATTCTATTCACTTTTATATCTCTGGATGCTATTTTTTGTTATTTTTGCACGATATTTTGAGTTTTAAAACCTACAGTTTTATAGGTTATATACTAAAACATACTGGTATAGACTTTACCTTTCAAATTTAAGTTTTTTTTTTTTTCTATGTCTGCAGTCACTGCTATTGCATCCATTACCTTTGCTCTTTTGGGTTTTGGTCATATGCAAGCTATCAAGCTATAGTGTTCTCTCATTTCTACTTGCAGGTGAATTTTGGTCTTTGGCCATTAATCATCTTCTAAAAGATAGTGAGCTGATTTGGTCAGTATCAGCTATTCCTTAGAGACTCAAGATGTATATACCAATAGTTTGTTAAATTAATAATGAATATTAAATCAATGAATAACAAAAGCAATATTTAAATAGCATTTAATATTCAATAACATATTTAATCATATAATCATTTATTATGAATATACTAAATATATGTTAACCACTTAAAATGGTTAAAACATATATGTGTGTATGTGTGTGTATATCTGTATATATATGTGTACACATATGTGTGTGTATAATATTCACAATATATAATATAATTGTGATAAATATATGTAATATAACATTTGACATTTTACCTTTTGAAGTGGAAAATTCAGGGGCATTAATTAAATTCACCATGTTGTACATTCCTCACCATTATCTACTTTCAAAAGATTTTCATTATCACAAAGAGAAATTCTATACACATTAAGCAATCCTTTCTGTCTTTCTTCTACTCTATTTATTTCATATATGGTTGTTCCTTTTTTGTTAGTTCTTTGTTCATGTTTTCCATTAGCTGTTTGAGTATGTTTAGTAAGTAAATAAAAACAACTTATTGTGTTCCTTTAAATGCATTGGGGTATTTTGTTGCAAAATGGACTTTTGAATATTTTAGTGCAGTAACTCTGTAAATCATATTTTCTCCTTTCATTTAGTTTTGCTGTTTTTTTTCTGATTATTGATGACTGTAGTAATCCATATGTTTAAGAACATTTTCAGATTGTTTCCTTAGACTGTTTTCTTTATCATGTATGGTCACTAAAATCTCTGTTCCCTGCTTTGCATACAGCTAGTTTTGACAGAGATTTCTGTGAACATCAGAGAGTTAAAATAAGAGAAAAATGGGGGGGGGGAGGGGTGGAGAGAGAGAAGGAGAAAGATAGAGAGAGAGAAATAAAACATAAACATTTAAAAGAAAACATCCCTGAAATGCCTCTCCCAATCTTTCAGACTGCTCCTATACTAAGGAACTCCTTCAACACTTAGGAGTTGTGCATTGAGCCTAGTGACCAGCCTGATTTGAAAGCTTAGTATTTTCTCAGAGCTTATCTGATCACGTGCATAGATTTCTAAATTTTCCTCAATATAATCTGATTTTTCCCAATTTTTGCAAAGAAACTCTACCCTAATGTTCCTTCAGGGCCTTAAGTGGTCTGTTGTATGTCTTTACCTAATCTTGTGCTCCAGGCACTGTTTGTACCTGTACAGTGATTCTGAACAATATACGCATCTTTTCTGAGTGAATTCTAGGGTCAATTACACAGAGATGAATATTGTGTCTGTCCTTCCTGCAACAAGGACAGTACACCTTAACTTTATGCAAGTAAGGTAAAAAAAAAAAAAAGAAAAAAGTTAAGGTGGGCTAATGTGCTGCAAAAAAAGGTGCCCAAATTTTGTGGTTTAATAAAAGAAAATATTTCTCAATCAAATACCAGCCCAAAGGTCTAGATCAGCAGGTAGGTCTCTGCACATGGAGAATCAAGGATACAGGGGCTTTCATGGTCACTGTGTGGCTACCCCACCTCGGGACAGCACTGTACAAGAGATTGTCTGTGCTGGTGGAAAGAGTCTACATCTGTGGTCTTCATATGATAGCCACTCACGACTGGTGACAATTGAGTACTTGAAGAATGACTAGTGTGACTGAAGAGCTAGATTTTACTTTGATTTAAATTTAATTAATTTTCATGTGGGTAGTCAGATAATTTTGGATAGCATGTATCCAAGGCCCTTAAATCACCTGCATGATCAAGGAAAGATTGCTATGTCCAGGTTCTAGTCAGCAAAAAGGATTGCTTAGTAGAGCCACTGTGCATGTGTGGCAAGAGGTGACACGGTTGTTACTGACTGAAATTTCTCAATGATGGACGGCTTGCTCTTCTGTTTCCCTGTTAGACATTATATACTTGGAGAAAAGAAATCATCTATTTTCTAGATGCTATATTATTTAAAAATTTCCTTCATGTATTCTGAACTATCTCTTTTTATTTTATTTACTCTCCACTTGAAACAAAAAACAAACAAACAAACAAACAAACCCCAGAGAATTCTACCAAAGCTAAATACTGAGAAGGCAAAACTCAAAAATCTCCAATCCCTAGGAAAAACTACATTAAAAAGAGATGATTGCAGAGTCCTAAAAAGGGAGATTGGCATTATGTGACAATCACGCTGCAGGAAGATGGTTGCTATATTTAATGTATGTGCAAAGGACTGTAGGTGGTGAGGGCTGGGGAGAAAACATCACTTTTCTCGATTGCTTGACTTTACAAAGGAGGTGACATTTGAATTGGATCCAGACTGATGAAAAGTTTTGTAAGCCAGAGAAATGGAAGACACTTTTGAATTTAGCTCTTAGCAGAGCAGCATGCTCTCCTTATAGAAGAAGCTTCAAATAGTCTCTTGATAATTAGCGAAGGGACGGAAAAACATCATACATAACAAGCTGCTTAACAACCTAGGCTGCCAGAGGGCTGCGTGATCCCTAGTCAGACTCACTGAAAAAAAACCTCTCTGACACTAGCAAAGCCATCTTTTGGCACTTTGAAATATTTCCTCTCAGCATTTTCTAAGTATGTCTGCCTGAGTTCAGACACTGAGAGAATGTCACCTCTCAGCTGAAGGAATTCGCTGCTAGGTGGAGAAGCAGATGCCTAGTTCGCACTTCTGGACTGGTGACAATGAAGGTAGAAGAGAATGGCAGAAACAAATGGAATATCATTTTAGGCCCTGCCTTAGATCTGACTTAATTTCCACAAGCCAAATAACTCAGTGCAGTTGAGTGATGGTTTCTAGAAGGTTGATGCAGTAACAGATAGGTTAGGCTCTACCACAGGAAAAAGCTTTAAAAAACTTACATACACTGATTTTCTTCAAAACTAGAGGTTTTCTTTTTTCTCTTTTCATCTGCCCTCTCCGGCTACTTAACAAAATTCAAGAATAAGTATTATTGACCTTTATTTGACAAAACTCCTCTTTTAGCAAAGGAAATATTGGACATCAAGGTTTTGTTGTTTTGGGGCTTTAGTTTTATTCTGATTTTAAGTTTATATTTTAAGTTTATGTTTTCTCACCATGAAGATATAATATACCCTTAACCATCATCTTAGTAATTTGCTATTAAACACATACACACACTTCACACATATATGATATATGTATTTGTGTTGTGTGTACTATATATAGTGCATAATCATTACATCAATATTATTAGTCATACACGCATACATTTCAGCTTTGAGCTAATCAATGCCGTTAATTTCTCCTCAAATGTTATTCAAAATTGAGATTATTATTTGACTGTATAATTGAGAGTGCTAAAATATTATTGTTATATTTCATCAAAGTTAATGTGAGCATACTGAAACTTTCCTTTCCAACAGACTCATAAGTACTTTGGGCATTGCTCTTCTTTCCTTTTTTTCCTTCCTAAGATCATCAGCTAGGGAATCAGACTGCCCTGGTTTGATTCAGGCTCTACCACATACTTGATTTAGGGCTTTAGACAACTTCTTTAGTCATTTTGTCTATTTTCTATGAAATAGAAACAACTATTGTAGGGGTTTTGTGGCAATTAAAACTGATTAATGAATAAATATTATTTAATATAATCCCTCATACCTAGTAAACACTAAATGAATGTTAACTGTTATTTTCTTACTGTTGTCTTTGGCCTCTAAGTTCTTGTCATCATAATAGGTGATTATATGGGAGGTGGGTTATTCAGAGAGGATAGATTGACCCATTATGACAACTACTTATCATATTCTCTGTTTTCAGTGACTCAATCCAAATGGTGAAATATAAACTTTTTAACCTGTATCACTATCAATTATCAATATGCATGAAATGCACGATTTTATGCATCAATTTGGCTATGCTATGGTGTTTAATTGTTTTGTTATATGTCATTTTAGATGTTCTATGAACATTTTTTAAAATATGATTACATTTAAATCAGTAGAATTTGAGTAAAGCAAATTAAACCTCCATAACATGGTGAAGATCATCTAATCCCTTGAAGGCCCTAAGAGCCAAGACTGAGGTTTCCCAAAGAAGAAATAATTCTGCTTCAAGACTGCAACTCTGCCTGAGCTTCCAGTCTGTCTGGCCTGCCCTGTAGATTTCCTATTCTAGACTGTGATATCAACTGTCACCTGAATTGCCAGCCTGCCAGCCTGACCTTCAAACTCGGAACTTACCAGCTCCTCAAATTATATAAGGCAATTCCTTAAAATCTTTCTCTTTCTCTCTCGTCATATTTATATTTGTATTCTATTGGTTCTGATTTTCTGGAGAACTGAGACTGATGCAGGTTATGGTACTGAAAGTTATTCTAGGAGAACAGCAACTTAAAAGTGAATTCTTCAAATTGGCCTGGATTTCTGGAATGTGATTAGATTTAAAAGCACCAATGACTGTTTCCAGAAATGAAAATAGCATTTATTTCATAGCAGGATGTGGCAGTAGAGACACACAACAAAATATCACCCCTGGATGCTCCTAATCAAATACTTATAAGCAACAGGGTTCTTAGTGACCAGGCATTTCGTACCTTAGATCATTTTGTCAAACCAACAAGCGCAACAAAATTGGCTGGTTTTTCCTAATGTTTCTGGACAGAGTAGAGAAAGAAAGTGATTAGCTTGGGGATATAAATTTCCAGATCCAGGGCTGCATAAACGACCTAAAATTGTCAATGTTTGCCCTGAAAGAAACTTTTATGTCCTGCAGCTGCAAGCTGAAATTGCTGAAAACAACCCAGAGTCTCCTCTGTGAGTGTGTACTTACAACACCAGTTTGAATCTGTCAACCTCATAGGGTACATGCTTTAAAGTGAGGACATTAACTTGAAAGAAATGGGGCCCTGACATTTGGAATGGGGATATATATGGGCCGATCCTGATTAAAATGAGGACACTGAACCTTAAATATTTTCCCCAGTAGCAGTAGCCTTCCCCCTTGCCTGAAGAGGCTAACCCTGTGTTATCTGAGGAAACAGTAATGATTTCCCCCCAAGCTAGTTGCCGAGCCAGACTGCTGACTCTCCTCAGAACCCAACTCCTCTTTGCTTCCAGACTTATAACTAGACTAAATCAAAGCAGGCCCCTAACTGTGAGGTGCCAAGTTTGACCCATAAGGAGGTATGCTACCACCAAAAGAATTACATTATTTTTCCAACTTGTACAAACATGAATCCAGAGAATATATTTGAGTGTGGACATGAGGGTGTGGAATAATGGTGGAAGGAACAAAAATTTGGATCAGGCCAAATTTATTGGTATGGGTCCACAAATAGAGATTCTAGATTTAATGTTGTAGCTCAAGGGGCTAGACAGGGCTCCAACACTTGGTTGGTTAGTGGGCTGAAACATGGACCAAGAGCTGGCCCATGCTAAATGAAGCTGAACACCAGAGCTGCGTGGTGGCTCAGAGGAAGGTATCCACAGCCTGATGGAGATAGTTGTGCCAGACAGGGTTTATTGGGTAAGACCTGCTAACCCACCCTGGAAGGGGCCACAGGACACAAGTGGTCAGGCCTGTAAGAGATGCTCTTGGGATGGTAGCCTCCACAACTTAAGGAGCTCCATGGTTCTTCTCCTTTTGTTCTGTTTTTCTGTGGAACCCTGAATAATGCAATGCATGATTAAATTTTCATCCTGATGACAATGAAGTCAAGAGAGAAGAGATAGAGACAACGATCTGGGTTTGGGCCCTGCTGTTCCACTTACTGTGTGACCTTTGTCCTCCCTGTGCCTTGGTGGGGACTGAAGACCCATTCTTGACAAGGGAAAACACCCCTAGGAAAAGGGAAAAACAGAGAAAAACTGAGGAAGGTGGAATAAAAATAGTTACCTCACTTACTTTTAAACCAGCAGATAAATTAATTATCTGGGCAGTTCCTGCTTTTACTAGAAGACTTGCCTGTTAGGGATACAGCTTGTAACACCTCTGCTGGGTCTTTAAACAGACTAAAGAAGGAATGGCTGTAGAAGGAAGGTAACGTGCAAGGTCTGGGGAGAAACATTAACTAGGCTATCTCCTGTCCAGTCAACAGTCAAAACAAATACCCATTGTGGGGATTTATATTATGGTCAGGACAGAGATTAAGGGAACAGCTTAAGCCCTAAAATATGGGCAAGAGGATTTGTACCCTTATCACAGAGGAAGATGTCTCAAGGTGTCAATCAGAGGCAAATTCTTTCATTCCACTGATTATTCAGAGGAGCCTTACACTGTCGGGGCATCTGCTCCACAGAGAACTAAAGGGGATTAACCTTCCCCAAGGATATGTGTGTGTGACCACAGATAGGAGGCTGCCCCCACATAAGGCTCAGGTTTCAGATTTCTCAAGGCTGCTCAGAACCTTAAAGTTAATGATTATAGAAAGAATACAAACTAATATGCTTACTCAGAGAAACTGCTGATGTTTTTGTTCCCTTCCTCAGCTTACCCTCTGGGCTAAATCAGACAATAGCTTTCAATAAAGGCTCAGTAGAATAAATACTTAAGGCCACTCACTGGAACCCCACAAGCTAGCAGTGGTTTCATATGTTCCCACTTTTGAAAACTCTATTCCATGCATCCTGTTTTTTTTTATCTCTTGCTGCTTTTAACTTCACTTTTCTTCAGTTGATCACAGCTAGTTCCATAAGTCTTAAAGGACCTTGCCCCTCGGGTGGGATCCTGGTACCTCAGTTTTCTCATCTGCATATTGGGGATGAACACATGTGACTGAAATGACTGTGGAGATCACACAGGATATGTTCAGTAACCCAAGAAATACTCCTAATGGATGTGGGTAAGTTCATGAAAACTACCTGCTTTTTATATCTAATTTTCATTTCATGATGTTCATTTGGGTCATTGCAATGGGTTTTGAAGTTTTTCATGAGTTTGTAATTCAATAATTGCATGTTGGGAGAAGTTTGAATAAAGCAGTGGTTCACAGCCTTCCTAATGCCTCCTAATGCCACAACCCTTTAATACAGTTCCTCATGTTGTGGTGACCCCCCACCATAACATTATTTTCATTGCTACTTCATAACTGTAATTTTGCTACCGTTATGATTCGTAAAGTAAATATCTGATATGCAAGATGTATTTTCATGATTACAAAGGGGTCATGACCCACAGGTTGAGAACTGCTGGAATAAGGGGAGCCATAGTCTAGGCCAGCACCATTCAACAGAAATATTGTGAAAGCCATAATAAAAAGGTGAAAGGAAACAGGTGAAATTATTTGTACAATGTATCCAAAATATTACTATTTTGAAGTTAATGATTTAAAAATGAATTAGTAGGAGATACTTTGCATCCTTTGTTTTCCATAGAATGCCTTCCTCAGAATACAGTGTGTATTTTATGTTTATAGCAGGTCTTAGTTTGGGTGAACCCCATTTCAAATGCTTGATAGTATGTGTGGCTAGTGTCTCCTTATGTTGTACCAAGTGCACACCACCTGCCATTTATGCAGAATAAGGAATAAATTTGTTTCAAAATTCCATGTGAAATTACTATTTGCCCTGCCACAAGAGGCAATAGGGCAGTAGGTTGAAACATATTCAAATATTATGGCTGCTTTTATGACTTCTGAGTTGGTAGGAAAGAGAGGCACATTTTCCTCCTTTTCCTTCTTCTCCTAAATTGTATCTTGGATCTATTAATCCTCTAAATCACTTGCTTAAATAATTGTGTCACTCTTTTTTACAAATCCTGCAATTACTATGAAATAGTCGATTAAACTGTAATTTGATTTTAGATTTAACATGCAGCCCAGAGAATAATTCTTGTGCAATGGTCCCGTTTTCTGGTCATATGCTTTCATTTACAAAGAACAGCTATGCAATATCTGTGCCATCACATATAAGTGACTCTAATCACTGTTGATGGGGGTACCGAAGTTCATCAAATGGAAAACTAATTTTTGCATGTTCCATTTTAGCAAAGAACTGTTTCTGGAGAGTGAGACAATATTGGAACAATGCAGAGGTGATCAATAACAAGAACTTTCCCCCAGATCTTGATAAGGGAATCCAGGTAGCTGGAAGTGTCCTCACTTTGTTTTTGAGTTTCTTAAAGAGCTCAAGACCACACACAAAGGATATGCAAGCAAGGCATTTATTTAGATTTATTCATATAGGTGATCTGGGACTTAGGTGGCCAGTGTAGTTAATACAACCTAAGTCTAGGACTCAGCTAAAAAAAACCAAAGGCAAAGTAGCTATTTTCTCATTCACTGGTTTACTTGACAAGTGTTTTGACAAACACTATGTGTAAGCTGGCATTCTACAAAGGGAAAGAAGTTAGAAAATATGATGTACTATCATTGTCCATGGAACTTAAAATCATATAAGATTAAAACGAATTGACACAGATAACTACAGTGCAAACAAATGCAAAGAATATGCTAGTAAGAACTAGGTTGTGCAAAAGAAAGAGAAATCACTGCTAAAGAAATTAGAGGTGGCTGTAAGAAGGAAGAAACATGTGAAATGGTTTTAAAAGGGGCAAAAATAGGGGCGGTGCCTGTGGCTCAAAGGGGTAGGGCACCAGCCCCATATGCTGCAGGTGGCGGGTTCAAACCCAGCCCCGGCCAAAAACTGGAAAAAAAGGGAGGGAGGGAAAAAATGGGCAAATGGGCATTTTACTTTGTTTTGACTACAGGGGTTACCTGGAAGAATATATTTACAAATGAATGAAAAGATAGATTGAGATGGTTGATTACCAGACTAGAAATGAGACTAGAGTCTCATTTGGTAGATGATGGGAGAATAAGACTCATGGCAGGTAGGTTGATTTGGAAGGTTTGTTTTGTGTCATGTGATTGAAAGAGTGATTTAGGTCCAGGAGCAGTGGCTCACACCTATAATCCTAGATTTCTGGAAAGCTGAGGCAGGAGGATTGCTTGAGGTCAGGAGTTCGAGACCAGCCTGAGCAAGAGGGAGACCCCTTCTCTAAAAATATCTGGGGGTTGTGGCAGGCACCTGTAGTCCCAGGTACTTGGGAAGCTGAGGCAAGAGGGTCACTTGAGCTCAGATTGCTTACTGCAATAGGCCAAGAGTAAAGAGTTGGGGGCCTGAAGTAAGTTGGTAGTGGTCAAAAAAGAAGAAACAAAGGCACATGAGGAGGGCTGCCAAGGAAGATATGACTACTTGTCTGGACATGAGCACTAAGGTTTAGGAAGCAGTAAGTGAGGGAGATTTCCAACCAGGAGACTGAACTGCCATGACAGAAATAACAAAATTATTTGAGTCATTTGAGTTTGGTGAAATCAATCATATACAGTCGACCCTCAGTATCTGTAGGGGGATGGTTCCACAATCCCCTGTGGATACCAAAACCCATAGAAGCTCAAGTCCCTGGTAAAAAATAGCATTGATATGCACATATATGCACATATATGCATATGTGTTTTCATTTCCCTGTGATACATAATAGGAGTGGGATTGTTTGACCATGTGGCAATTCAGTGCTTAACTTCTTGAGGAACTGTCAACTTCTCTACAGTGGTTGCACCAGGTTACATTACAACCACCAATTTCTCCACAGCAGCCCTAGGAACAAGAGTAGTTTTCTAGAATGTTGGAAATTAGTATGTGGGGCAGGGCAGACAGGCTGAGGCCTGAGAAATAGTGGGGTCTGGAGGTGGGAGAAGCTGCAGGAATGACAGAGGGGGAGGGGAGAAAGGGGAAGAGCTTTACCTCTGCCTGCCCTGGGATCTGCAGAAGAGAAAGGAAGGCCCAACAAAGGAGACAGTAAGTAGTTACTGGAAACAGAGAGAAAAGCCAAGGTAGGCAAGATTTTCATGAGGGAGAGATTACCAAAATAAAAAAAAAAAAAAAAAAGAGAGAGACAAAATGAAAAGGGAAAAAAAAAAAACTTAAAAGAATTTCAGAGGAGGCAGAGGATGGAGCAGGGTCCATACATACAGAGAGAATTAACATTATACCCATCTGAAGAGCTAAGGCTAATGACAGCATTTCTGTTGTTGGAAAATAAGAAACAATATGTACTCAGTACTGTCTGGTGTCTGGGATATCTCAGTAAATACCTCAAGAACTATAGAATACTCTGTTCTTTCTAGCTGTCAAATGTCAAACATTTGATACAAACACCAGCCACAGAAGAGAAACTTTTAAGATACAAACTGAATTTTTTTTTCTTGTGAAATTATAGTTGTACCCCATGATTGGGGTACAATGTGCTGGTTTTATATACAATTTGAAATATTTTCATTGAGCTGGTTGACATTGCTTTCATGGCATTTTCTTAGTTATTGTGTGCAGACATTTATATTCTACAAACTGAATTTTTAAGAAAAATATTTGCTAAAAAATGGATCCAGGTAATCCATTTTTAGTGAATCTGAGCTCACCTTTAGAGTTTTTATACAAATAGAATTTGGCAAGTAAAACAGATTCAATATGTCTTACTGATTTGTTTCCTCATTTCTTTTCTAATGGTTCCAGGTTAAATTATTTACTGTATTTCTGGAATATGTAATATTCAACTTTACATCTAGTTGGAAGTAATTCCAAATATTACTTGTTTATTAAAGCCATTTGCTTTAAATAAGAAATTTGGTTTTTTTTAATCCATGGGAATATTACCATGAATGATAACTAGGGTACCTAGGTCAGCAGCTCCCAAAACTCAGAATGCATGTAGTAAGGTGAATGAGTAGATATTATCCCCAGTGCTGGGTTCCTGTGAGCCTGAGCCCTAAGTTTAAATCTCTCTTGATAGGTGAGGAAAATTTTATACCATCTGAGCCCTAAGTGCTATCTGCTTCTAGATGCTGGAGGACAAAGATGTTGATTCAGAGCCACGGAATTGCCCACTGCAAAATGTAGAGTTTTAAAAGACAGAATCTTATTACAGCCAATGCAGCAAATACTTGGGGACTCGCAGGGGCTCTGGCTGCAGTAATTTTATGAATAACCATAGGAAGGCCACAGAGCACAGGACAGCCAATGAGAGCCAGCAGGTAGCCACCAGTGCTCCCAAGCTAGGGTGAACATGAAGTGCCATCTAGATTTCCTTTCGAGGAAATCCTGTGCCACTTATATGTAAGCTCAGACTGAGATCTGGGCTCAGATACAGTCTAAGAAGGGGAACGAAGGAAAGAATAAGGGATTTACTAGACAGGATAACATAGTGGGACTAGTAATGTCAGAGGGAGGTGGCCATGCTACTGGTTCCCTGTTGGCCTCCCCTCCATCTATTCTTGGCTCTCTTTCTCTGCTCTATGATTGGGGAGGTTGAACCTCCCCCACATCCTTTATCATCCAGGCCCACTTGCCAGATGGCCCCAGGAATGCACAAAAAGGACAAACATAGGCAGGAGAAGGGGTGGAACTCTTTTCTCTCAATGCTTTCTCAGTCTCTCCCAGGAGCTATGCTCTTCCTGCCTACAGAATTTGCAAGGTGTCCATACTCTGAACTCCAACCCACACCAGACTCCCAAGACACAGTCCCCTCCTCTTGGGGCTACAGCTCCGGGGATGGAAATTGCTGGTCTCTTGGTGCTTCACCTTCCTTGTTTCTTCCTATACCCACTCACAGTTCCATAATTCACAGTTGCATTAGCTCTTCTTCACTGTAGCCATCTAGGATAAATTTCTACCTTCTATTGGGAAGAAATAATCTGACAGCTCAAGGGGTGCTGTCCACAGTCCCCAGCCTCATTAGCCTATCAAAGGGAGTTCTGCACCTGCCCCACCAGGGCTCCCTCTCCCTCTACTCTTCAGTGGAGGAAATTCAAGTAGAGTTACTTTGAGCTATGTAGTAAAGGAATAGAGAGAAAGGGACTATGCTGGAAAGGGAGAGAAGAGATGTGCTGACTTGCAGTCCAATTTCTAAAGCAAAATACTTTGGAATACTTTACAGGATGTGGTAAGAGTGAGTAGGCAAAGAAAGGAGTTTTTGAGATGTACTGTTTTTAGAAAACCACACATGGGTCTTCACTTATTTAGGTTGTTCTGTTTCTTTTTGATTTGGGATTAAATTATATGGATTTTGGGTGAAGAAGAGTTTCATTTTTGGATAATGACATCTTTCTCCTTCTGTAGAAGCAAAGCTTTTTCTGAATAAAATTAGTTTTCTTAAAGCCCCTCCCCCATCAGCTCTCTATCCCGCAGCCCCAAGGAAAAGAATATCCACCTATGGGTGACTGCAGCAGTTTATACGTCTTTATTGTAACCCTTTCTAAATGAAATTGATGATGGCACAACAGATCTTCTGTTTTCCAGTGTACTTTATGGTCTTTAAATGCCAAGTTTGCAATACCTATTTAACAGGGATGCCATGACATTTAGCTGACAAAAACTGAAGAAATTCACATCATTAGTCATCTCTTCCAGCATCACCTTGGGTTTAATTTCAGGGTCATCTATCACTCAACGCTCTTTTTCCCTTCTCAATTTTTGATTTCAATCAGAAAACATGTTATTCACTCTCCTAGGCAGTTATTTCCTAAGCACTCACCATTACGGCCTCAATCTTCTAGGACTCTTGATGGCATCCTATAATTATCAACATCTGAGGACCAAGTATAATTTTGTTATTTCTCAATGCATTTTTGGCATTTTTTGCATCTCTTTCTACTATTTACATTCAATTTATGTTTCAAGCACAACTTTGGAGCTAAAAATAGTGATATAGATCATCTACTCGTCTAGCTATCTACCTTCTCAGCATCAGAAAAATTAAGTGTCAGAGTAATTAAATGACTTTCTTAAGATAAGATGGTTAATTATTGAGAAATCCAATACTAGAACATTTTCTTTGTGTCTGTCCATGATAAAGACACTTTTCTGATAGAGGAATTTTTTTTCATTTCTTTCAGAGTATGATTTATTATGCCCACATTTATTCTTTAACAGTACAAACAGCAACAAAGCAAAATCTGGATATTAAACCTCTGGAATTTGTTTTGTATTCAGGGCACATACTTTGATCTTTTCATTTCCTATGAACTGTATTTAGAGTGAAAAGTAAACAGGTTGCCACATTTTGTCTCACCCATCTCAAATAGAAGTCAGAGATCAAGTAAGTGATGGATTTTGGAACCAGAGCAGACAGGATATCTTCAATGTGTACTGATAATTCTGGTAAACAAGCCAGTCTATAGAAATTTATGGTGTAGCTACAGAAAGGGTAGCCCTGCACAGTAAGGGAAGAAGACTCCATATTGGTGACATAGATTGGAGAGGTTTGTGGCAGTTCCTATCTTCCAGGAGATTAGAGTCTAAGCAATAACAAAAATGTTTTTTATAATAATTTTATAGCCAAAAGAGCACAAAAATGGGGCACACACACACACATACACACAAGTTAAAGACTGTAATACAGGTAAATAAATGTGGGTGAAAAATAATAACCTACTTCCTAATAGAAAGTAAGTTATTCTGTTTAAACAATATTATAAAGACAGATCAAAGGAAAGCAGAGTTGAAGGGAGAAGAAAGGAAGATGGCTGACTAGAGGCAGCTTTCACCAGAGGCTCCTGTCCAGAGGGAGAGATAATGGACAGAAGTGGACTCAGTGAAGCCAAGGGTGGGGAGCTGAGCTAAGAAACAAGATAGACAAATGTAGATCATCTTTGCTGAGGCAAGCTATGACTCCAGGAAAACAAATTCCAGGTAGAAAGCCCATCACCAAGAGGGTGAGAGATCCCTTCCACAAGAGGGAGTTTCTCTGTGGGCTCTCTGCAAGTGTAAAGGGAACAAAAGACCTCCCATTTTACCCCATGGGAGAGGGCTACTAAATACCTAGTTCCACTTGTGAGGCTAGGCATCATCTTGCCCAGCATAAAATTGATCAAATATTTTCCCCACAATTCTGAACTCCTAGTCCATCCTTCCTTCTTGCCTGGTGGTCTGAAGTTCTGCCCCCTGCAGAAACCATATTCTTTGTTGATTCCCTTAGAGGCCTGAGCATTGTGCAGGGTGCTAGATAGCAGCACAGAAACAGTGACTTGAATGGAAGCAGGAGGCATGGGAAGAGAGAGACGCATAGGAGAAAGAGATGCGCCATGATGGTTTGCTGCAGGCAGAGGCATTGAATCCCTTGTTCTGACTTTGGTGGGTGTTTTCTGACTCAGTGGCTCACCAGGGGAGACTAGGCTCAACCCCCTCAGGTTTGTGGACTAGAAGTGCTTGTGGATTTCTACTATCAGACTGCTGGAGACCCTTTCAATTCTCCCTGTCAAGCAGTGATTGTACTGCCCAGGACAATCTGATTAGAACTCTTGGCCTGGGCTGTCCACCTGGGGAACCCCTGAGGTTGAGCGGTGGTTGTTTCATAGCAGGAAAGGACTGATTCTCCTCCTTCAGCTGTCCCTGGTGGTGGGTGGGGTGCCACAGTTGCTTTTGTCTCTCCCCTGGTGAGATTTCACCCTAGTACCATGATTTGTTTGGATTGGGTAAAGTATGGCTGACTTTTTACAGTCAGTTTGCACTATTTCAACAAGCAGATCCTCAGAGTTTCTGGTGCAGCTCTGAAAGGGTCCTTTGTAAGGCTGAATGGGAAAAGCCACAATCACAAGCCCAGTTCATTGGTAAAGGGCTGACTAACTCCACTTCCTAGGGCCCACAATCCAATCTCACCCTACCAGTATTAATTGCCAAATTATGGAAAATACTAATGGGGTGGAACCAGTGGTAAAACTTTGGAAACATGAATAAGCAGAGTAGATCAACTCTCCCAAGGAATAACAAAGGAGATACAACAGAAGATGCCTTTCACCAATAAATGACTGAATTGTCAGAAATGGAATTCAGAATGTGGATGGCAAATAAGATGAACACAATGAAGGAAAAGATAGAAATAGAAATCCAAAGAGTAGTTCAAAAGTTGTCTCAAGAAATTAATGAATTCAAAGACAATGTCACCAAGGATATGAACATGAGAAAAGATATAGCAGAGCTCAAGGAAGTGAAAAAGTTATTTGAGGAGCTTTGAAATACAGTAGAACCCCTCAGTAAAGAGTTGAGCAGTAGAAATTGAAGACAAGCCTTTTGAACAATCCCAAGCATTCAAAGAGGCAGAAAAATGAAAAATAAGAATACAATATTCCCTGAGAGAATTGTGGGATCATTCCAAAATATCAAACATTCAACTTACAGGAATTCCTGAAGGTAAAGAGGATAGTCCTAAAGGCACAGATGCTCTACTCCAAGATATTCTGGAGGAGAATTACCACACATTGCAAGAGATACAGAAATCCACAAGTAGATAGTTTCAGAGACCCAGCAAGACTCAATACAAAGAAAACATCTCCTAGACATATTGTAATTAACTTTTCCAAAGTTAATATGAAGGAGAAACAGCCAGATGTAAGAAAAGCATTACCTACAAAGGGAGAAATATAAAGATGACTGTAGATCTTTTAGTCAAAAATTTTAAAGCCAGAAGAAGATGGTCATTTATTTCAACCTTCTAAAACAAAACAAATTTCAGCCCAGAATCCTGCATCCAGCTAAACTGAGTTTCATTTGTAATGTAGAAATCAAATACTTTACTGACATCAACATGTTGAGGAAATTTGCCATAACTAAAGCAGCTCTACAGAAAATACTCAGAAGCATTTTCCATAACGATCAGCATAATGGTCTACCACTAAAGTCAACTCACCCAGAATTTATTGAACAAAAAGTGAAAAGAATAAAAATGTGCAGAGGCCCTTTACAGGGCCAAAACACCACCATATCAATCAATTATCTCAATTAATGTGAATGGCTTAAATTGTCCTCTAAAGAGGTGTTGGTTGGCTGACTAGATAAAAAAATTCGGGCCAGGTATATGTTGCTCACAGGAGACTCATCTTACCTCAAAGTATAAAAAAAGTCTCAGGATGAACGGACGGACATCAATAATATAGGCAAATGGAAATCAGAAGGAAGCAGAGGTTGCAATTTTATTTGCAGATACAATTGGATTTAAATCAATGAAGATAAGGAAAGACAAGGCTGGGTGCTACATATTTGTCAAGGGAAACACTTGTCATGAAGAGATTTCAATAATTAATACTTATGCTCCCCACCTGAATTTATAAACCAAACTCAACATATATCAATGAACAATTTGATATCTTCCTGTACTATAACAGCTGGAGATTTTAACACCCCTTTAACAGTTCTGGTAGATCTTCCAAGAAGAAACTAAATGAATAAATAATGGACTTAAACTTGTACCTAGAACAAATGGACTTAACAGACATCTACAGATTATTTCTTTCTAATAAAACCGAATATACATTCTTCTCATCAGTACATGGATCATCCTCCAAAATTGGTCATACCTTAGGACACAAATCTAACCCCAGCAAATTTAAAAGAATAGAATTTATTCTTTGTATCTCTTCAGACCATCATGAAATAAAAGTTGAACTCAACAGCAACAGAAATCTTCATATTCAAATAAAGTCATGGAAACTAAATAATTTTAAGCTGAATGATAGCTGGGTCAAAGATGAGATTAAGAAGAGAATCATTAAATTTTTGGAATAAAATTATAATTAAATTAATAAAATTATCAAATTATCAAAAGCTGTGTGATACTGCAAAGGCAGTCCTAAGAGGGAAACTTATAGCATTACAAGTCTTCATCAAGAAAACAAAAAGAAGATTTCTCCTGACCCTTCACAAGAAATCTTCTAAATACGGATCAAAATTGTTTTCACATAGTAAATGAGAAAATATCATGAATGTTACATTAATCAGGTGGATAAAAATATCTCCGATTGTATGGGAAGCCCGCACACTGTACTCCAAGCTTGAATCATTGTGCACAGTTATGACTCAATAAAAAATAATTAAAAATAAATAAATAAATAAATAAAATAAAAAAAAAAGATCTTTTACCACCAACTCAGTCCTCTTTCTGTTGGAACTTATAGTATGTCCAGTATGAAATCAA
The DNA here is from genome assembly GCA_963574655.1 of Perodicticus potto. NCBI lineage: Eukaryota > Metazoa > Chordata > Mammalia > Primates > Lorisidae > Perodicticus > Perodicticus potto. The sequence goes on from CAUYRH010008230.1 coordinate 19,849, forward strand.
GACACCTTTCCAGGAACCATGCTTATCATTACCTACACATCAAATTTAGTCCACAACCCAGGCCTGTCCCTCTGCAATCTCAATTGTTCTTGGGCTCGCCTACCATTCTCTAACGCCCTTGGCACTGTCATCGAAGCAGGATACAGGACTATCGCACTGCTTTCCTGCTCTTCTTCCCTTCTCTTTCTTTTCTCTCCTTCATTTCTTACGCCTTTGTATTCATATGAGGACATGAACTTAATCTCTTGTCTCTGTTTAAAATTCTAGAATGGTTTTCCTTTGATCCATCAGATGAATATGAAAATCTTAAGGCCCTCGAAGGCTTTCCTACTTCTCCAAATTTGTGTCACTTCATTCACCGCATCATTCCGTGTACTCAAGACTTTCTCTCTTTAGTTCTTGAAACTCTTCTGCTCTTTTTAATCTGTCTCTGGAATTAGTTCATGCAGTTCCCTGAACTTTTCCTTGATAACAATAAATATTGATGTCTTTTCAATATAATTCTCCCTTACATGTGAGTCAAACTATATACTGTTTGAGGTTAAAATATTGTGTATCTTCATCCAATCATTTTCTCAGCACATACCTCATTCCTGGAGCTTATTAAGCATTCAATTTTTTTGTTGTTGTTGCCCTGTGAAGCCACAACAAAATTAGCACTTCTGATAGCAGTGGTCCCTTTTATTTTTATTTTTTTTAATTGGGTTAAATCTCACTCTTCTAAAGAATGCAATTCAGTTACTTTTGGTAGATTCACAAAGTTCTGCAACCATCATCCCTATCTAATGAGATCCCTTCATAGGAAACACCCACTGCCTGTCACCTCCCACTGCATCCTACCTCTAGTCTAGGTGGACCACATGCTGATTTTGTAATTACCTTTTTTGCTTATCTGTGGTGTTGGATATCTATCACAAAAACTATGCATGGATTTTTTTTTTTCTTTTTGGTAATCAGTTTTTGTTTGTGTTTGTGTACTTAAGGTGTGGCCCAAGAGAACTCATTTTTCCAATGTGCAGCTGAGAAAAAAAAGTTGGACACCCCTGTCCTGGCCCCCTAGAAAACAATAATCTATTTTCTGTCCCTGTGAATCCGCCTGGACATTTTAAATATGGTATCTTACATATAGTATAGAATAAGTAAAATAACACAACAAGTGAATTTTCTATTTAGCTTCTTTCACAGAGCCTGTGTAATATTCCCAACATTCATCATGTTCTTGCCCTTATCTGGGCTTCACCCCTTTTCTGCGTGAATTGGCACCTCACTGTATAGATACAGTGCATTTTGTATTTCTTTTCCGTGTTGAATAATTTGCATTGTTTCTAGATTTTAGTAATTAGGAATGACACTGCAGGCTCAGCGCCTGTGGCTCAATGGGGTAAGGCGCCAGCCAAGTACACCTGAGCTGGTGGTTTCAGATCCAGCCTGGGCCGCCAAACAACAATGACGGCTGCAACCAAAAAATGGCCCGGCATTGTGGCGGGCACCTGTAGTCCCAGCTACTTGGGAGGTGGAGGCAGGAGACTCGCTTGAGCTCAGGAATTGGAGGTTGCTGTGAGCTGTGATACCACAGCACTCTATCCAGGGTGACAGCTTGAGGCTCTATCTCAAAAAAAAAAAAAAAAAAAAGGAATGACACTACAAATGTGTACAACTTTTATGTGGAGATACATTTTATTTTTACTTTTGGGGGATACATACGCAGCAGTGGAGTTTCAGGGTAACTCAACTGTTCAACATTTAGACGAACTGTCCCAAAGTAGCTGTGCCACCTCCCAAGTTCACCCAGTGGTTAAAGCTGAGAGATTTCTCTGGTCTTTCTTTGGCATGTGCACAGACCAAGAAATGAATGTGTCCCTCAAGAGTCCCAGGGTCAAAGCTTTTCAAATCCCTCTACGGGCATCTCATTCTCCGCTTTGCCTTTTAAGTTTCTGCGAGCTTCTCCTCAGCCTCAGTTGTTAGTGTTGCCGCAGGCAGGTGAGGTGTTAAACGATTGCTACTGATTGCTTTAGACAGTTGCCACTGGGGGAAAACTGCAGGAGGAGAGCTCTGAGACGGGCCACATAAGGGTAAGAGATTTGGATTTTCCAGGGAATTTCCTGAGAAGTCAAAAATGGCGATTCTTTGAGGATGGTGATTCGGGGAAATAAAAACTCCCGGTCACCTCCAGCGGCTGCTAGCGTTCTCCTTTTCAGCATAGCTGTGAGCTGTTGGTTTTCTAAGAGTAATGTGGAGTTGGAAAAGGGTGATAAAAATAAGTCAAAGTGTTAAAAAAACTCACATTTTAAATAAGATGAAACTGCTTTTCTTTCTTTTTTTTTTCTTTTTGAGCCAGAGTTTTGCTCTCTAGCTCTGGGTAGAGTGTCATGGCATCATCATAGCTCACAGAAGCCTCAACTTCTTGTGCTCAAGTGTTCCTCCTGCTTCAGCCTCCCAAGTTGCCAGTACTATAGGTGCTCACCCTGCTCAGAGCTAATGGTTCTATTTTTAATAGAGATGAAGTCTTACTCTTGCTCAGGCTGGTCTTAAACTCTGATCTCAAACAATCCACCCACCTAGGCTTCTCAAAGTGCTAGGATTACAGGGTGAGCCACTGTGCCTGGCCTAAACTGCTTTTCTTAATTAAATGCTACCTGAATTGTTGTACTTCTTAAGGTGTTTTACAGAGTTTTGAAAACTTGATTTTTTTTTTTCCCTGTATTCTTTTTGTTTTTATGTAGAAGAGGATTTGAGGTATCTGGAGTTCTTCATCCTAGAATTTCTGTTTTTATTACTTACAACAGTGATTACTAAACCTTGCTGATTCACCAATAGGTTTGAAACCTAAGAAATGTTATACTCTTGATATCCCAAGCATTAAATTTCTTCATACCTGTAAGTCAGTTACTGGCAAATAAAGCAGTAATTGTGTACTTCCTCTGTGTGCCATTGTTTGAATACATGTATTGCATCATTTAATGTCTCATTAATTTCATAATTTTCAAGTTTGCATAATTGAGGCTCAAAGAAGGTACGCAACATAATGGGAAAGGATTGAAACCCAGGGTATTGTCATAAATACTTAATGAATAAAAACTTCAGAAATTTACACACAAATGTACAAGATGCTAGAGATCCCTTCCAGCTTGTGAAGGGTGCAAATATTAAGAAAGACAGAATTACAGAATGCTATTTACCACAGATTTCTATCATTTTTATTTTATATTAACATTAAAAGAGCAGATGTATGACCTCAGGGATAGAACTTTATGTTATTGCATGCGGGGAATAAGATTTCAGTGAGAACTTAATACGCGTCAGACACTAAGCTATGTTGTAATCATCAGGAGCGGTGAATAAAACAGTCATGCTGATGAAAAGTATATTGCATATTACTGAACCTTCAAGGCCCTCCCACATGTTAATGATGCCTTGAGAATTGAAACTTACTTCGGTTTCAATATGTCTTGTTTCATTCTGCTGCACCTGAGATTGTAGCCATTTCTTGAATTAATAATTATATTAAAAATCCCCTTTACGATGCAATTACAACAGGTCCCCCATCAAAATGTGTCTCTGGCTACAGATAAAAAATTGTATCTATGCTGAGAAGAGTAACTTGGATGCATTTGGTATGTAAAATGTTGAGTTGAGTAAAATGTGAAATAAATTCTTAGTTGCTGCTGATAGAGGTAAGTTTGGTCTTAGTAATAAGGTTTAGAAGCTCATCTAATTATAACTTAAGGCAAGAGTTCTGCAAAACCTGGCCTGCTTCCATCAGACCCCTTACTTCTTCCCACACAATCCCTCACCCTTTTCAAATGCTTGACACATAATTCGAGAATGTAATTTTAAAACCATAGCATGTTTTCTTTTTTAGCATAAATTTATAGTGGTTAAATGTGCTTTCATGTTCTAATAGTTCATAATTAAATGTGGGCAAATAAGCGGAGAACAATGGAATACTCGGTTTTCAAACATTAAATGTTTTTTTTTTTACAATTTACAAATGACTTTTTCATTTACTTTCTCATTTGTTTTGTTTTTTATTAGTTTGACTTTTAAAGTATAAATAAACTTGGAAGTACTCTCACATTTCATGGTACAGCCTACGACTGTAGTCCCTGGATTTATCTTATTTTGCTGAACTAGTCAAAGTATATCGCAGTTACTCTGGTGGCATCACACTCTCCTTATAAAATGTCAACCTTAGAACATGAGAAATTTAGTAAGAGAAATACGGAGCCTGCCGTAGCATACAAACTCTAACATAGCCATTCACCTGCTTACATCCCATAATACATTGAGATAATATTTTATATACAGCCAGTAATGTGTTTAGGCTTTATTTTTCAAATATTAGGACATATATCTTTGTAGTCCCTGAAAAGTATCATTTAATTTATAATATTTTTAATTTTATGAACATCTTTACTTTAGATTTTTTTTTTTTTGCAGTTTTTTTGACCGGGCCGGGTTTGAACCCACCACCTCCAGTATTTGGGGCCGGCACCCTACTCCTTTGAGCCACACGTGCCACCCTTTATTTTAGATTTTGATACTTTAAAAAATGATGTGTTTCAAAAAAGTCCTATTCACTTTCAGTGGGTTCAGTTGGACAAATATGAGCTTCCAGTATTTTGTGGTATTTTACTTAAACGCCATTAAAAATGTATTAATAAGTATATTTACAGTTCTCTCCCATTGAAATAAATTAATAATTTTCAATAGCTCCATAACAGAGTAGCAATTATTCATATATAATGGGAGATGTGCTTTGTGAGCAGTCCTTTGTTTCAATAAGTATTAAAATGAACGTTTACAGCAGTTAATGACTGCTTTTAGATTACTGTTGTAATGAGTAGGGATGGGTATTACCAAGATAACAACGGCTTCGACCCAAGACATTCATATTTGGTTTCATTATAAATCGTGTAACATTGAGCTCAGATGTTCGTCTGTTTCATGTCATCTTCTCAGTACAAGCCTGATGATGACATTACCAAATAAATCAACTGCACGGTGTTTGTCACTACCTGTGGGTAGCAGAGAGAGTTTATTAGGAAAATGTCACCATTTTCCTAGCCTGTTACTGATTTCATAATCAAGTTAAACTGCTCTATAACAATAATCATACAACACATGAAAAGCTGTGCCATTATAATGTCTTTGATGTCTAGATGAATCAGTCTTCCAGCCATGTCTCATATTGCACTGTGATATTTCAATAATATTCTAGTTACATACTGTTGGTATTTTAGTGTTAGTAAATGTGGTCATAAAAAACTATTATGCGAGTGAGTGTGACATCCAAGGTTTTTTCCATGACTGGTCTTCTAATAGGGGCTAATTGACTGGCACTGTTGACTTCCTAGAGGGTTAATGATGACCACTGGCTAACACACTAATAAATCACAATTTAAACACCAAGAATGGCTCTTAAGTTTCCGCAGATAAGACACAGTCACATGGATAGTGTCTGCGACTTAATCTTTTATAATTTGAGGGCTGACAGGCTCACTCGCCGATGGAACCCTCTGTGGTCCATGTATCGTCGCACTGGCAGATTGTTGCCATCAATGCTCTTTCCATTTGCACAAAATTAATTAGTAATAAGGTGGAAATTGTATTTTGACCTAGTTATATATATCTCTGTGGACATCTGCGTGTTGAAATAAAATGGTAATAGTAGATAGAATGCATGAAACTAATTTCAAATGGCATTTAAATTGTGATTTCAGTTTATAAATGTACTTGTGGGTGAGATGTATCTCACTGGAAGTTTTTCCAAATTGTTCTCCCTGTACCCACTTTAAATATTATTCAGTGTAGCTCCAATATTTTTTCATGTGCAACAACAACTCTGGTGAGATTATTATTAAGCGAAACACCATCACACAATACTTGGATCTTTAGAAGGAGTATGAGATTTTTGATTTACTTTTGCTACCTTAATATATTATATCAAGTCTTATTAGATGTCTCTAAACCACATGAGTTATGTAAAATTATAGATTTCTATTACGTGATCCTTCCACCTGGGCTAGCTGGGCATTTATGAACACAGGTAGTACATTTTTACTTTATTTGTGGAATGTTCATGGTAAATTTGTCTGATAAAGTCTCATATATGGATAAATAAGAAAAAAAAAAATCAAAGCATTTGTAATTGGGATATTTAAAAAGTGGCAGTTTGTAAAAAGGTAATTAGAAATGTTACTGCATATATATGTATGTTTCAGCATTTGTTATATGCACATGAGTGAGTATTGCGATTTCATTTAAAGATGATTTCACTGAAATTACTGAACTTCTTCCTATAGAGAGATAGCTTGTACCAAAGTCCTATGTAGAAGAAGATATAGTAATTCAAGTAAAAATAATTATTTTCCCTTTTGTATCAGCCAGTGCCTCTTTTTTCAAACAACATAGGCCAGACCCAATGCAACCTATAAACGCCATTCATTTCATTAAATCTCTATTCCTGTGTCAGGAGAATATGCTCAGTCTCTTTTTATAGTCATCTAAAAAATATGTCACACGGGACACCCTGTGTTTGCTGCATAGTTCCAACTCTGTAGTATCTGACGTTCTGTAAGATATCTCAACTTCCAAAGCCACCTTATAAAGAGTACGCGGAGAGGAATCTATCTATTTTTGTTAGTTTTTCTTTTGAAATGATAGTTTCTCTAAATATTCACACAAATAACATTTATAAGAAAGAAATAGCAATTATCTGTAATGAATGGTATCACTTAATGTAATTACTCACCAAAAGATAAACATCACATTTACTTTTCAGTGATTCATTCAAGTTGAGTAGACATTCATTTGTCTGTTTACTTATAAGAATTTTCCTGAGTGTGTACAGATGCTGGCTGTGGAGTTTGTTGCAAGGGATGCACAGGAAAGGGGTCCCTGCCCTCTCAGAACTCAGACTATCCAGGCCTTCACTATCAAACAGATGACCTGCAAAATATTTAATCCCCACTGTGATGCGTTAGCAATGGGAAGTAGAGGGTGCTGTTGAAACATACAAAAGGGAATCTGCCCCATCTGTGTGGAGTGCTTAGACGAACTTTATTGAGGTTTGATGAATAATAGTCATTCAGGCAAGAAAAGTTAGGGAATGAGTATTCCATGGAGATAGAACACAAATGGAAGGTTACCAGACCTCTCCCCTTTCAAATACCAAGAAGCACAGCCTATTTAAGGCACAAGAGTAACTACCACTGTAGGAATTACTGTAACTGCAACACAGGAAAATTCTAGAATAGCTGTACTTGCACTTGAAGAAAGACATTACTGGCATACAATTTATTTATCTTGGAAAAAACTGAATTCAAGGAATGTTTTCAAAGAAGCACATTTCCCAAGTAAACACATATTCAATCTTAGGACAGTAAGTACAGAGGGTGCCACAAAAATGTATACAGATCTTAAGAAAAAGAATGCATTTTTTACAATTGCAATACTCAAGATATACTGATAGCAAAAGATGAATATAGGTACCGAAGTCAAACGTGACTTGAGTATGACAATTTTACAATTCTCAAAATTTAAAACTTCTTTGCCAGTTCCAAGATGAATGACTCACATTGACATCTACTGTTTAAAAAAAATTATTCTCCATGGAATGTCATTGGAGAAATAGGAGAATGAACACTTGTAAGCCAGTCAGAAGACATGGTTCCACTTGGAGTTTTAGCATGACCAATCTGAACTTGAGTTTCTTTTTGCATAACAGGGAATAATATTTTCTTATAGTGACATAGAATCTGATAATATTTGTTAAGAAATTGAAAACTAGTATAAGTTACATAAATAGAATGTTTTGTCAGTATTTTTTTCCTGAATAGTCCATGCATATTTGGATTTATCTTTGATCAGATGTCGTTCCTTTACTGAAATGTTTTCAACATGTTCACTGCTTTTCCTCCCCTAAAGGTCCAATTAAAATCCCATTATTTCTTTGAGGATTTTTTTCCCACCGCAAAAGAACTTATTTATTTCTCCCACCTCTAATCTCCCTTTGCACTTATGAGTTATTTAGTGACTGGCATTTATCGACGTGTATGGTTATTTGAATGTACATTTCAAAGGCGTAGTATTTTGATGTTGAGAGGGAAATTAAAGTTCATTTGGTCTACCAGATTTCAGAGGGTAGGCTTCTCTTTGAATCATTTCAACCCACTTGTCAAATAAATTTTTCTTGAATGTTTCCTCCTCTGACAGATAGCTCAGTATCTTTGATTAATTTTATCATACTTCTTGATGTCTCTAGGAGAAATTTATTTATTTATTTATTTTTTATTAAATCATAGCTGTGCACATTTTATGCAGTCATGGGGTACAATGTGCTGGTTTTATATACAGTTTGAAATATTTTCATCGAACTGGTTAACATAGCTTCATGGCATTTTCTTAGTTATTGTTTTCAGACATTTATGTTTTACATTTAGTCTAAGATGCACCATAGGTGTGGACCCACTGATTATTCTCCCTCCACCCATCCTCCCCCCCTTGCCCTTTTCCCCATATTCTTCTGCTGCAGTTGGGTTATAGCTTTCATATGAAAGCTATAAATTAGCTTCATAGTAGGGCTGAGTACATTGGATAGTTTTTCTTCCATTCTTGAGATACTTTGCTAAGAAGAATATGTTCCAGCTGCATCCATGTAAACATGAAAGTGGTAAAGTCTCCATCATTCTTTAAGGCTGCATAATATTCTATGGTGTACATGTACCACAATCCATTTGTGGGTCTATGGGCACTTGGGCTTTTCTCATGACTTAGCAATTATGAATTGGACTGCAATAAACATTCTGACCC
>CAUYRH010008231.1:0-54004 GCA_963574655.1 Perodicticus potto
ACAGAGCCTCAAGCTGTCACCCTGGATAGAGTGCCATGGCATCACAGCTCACAGCAACCTCCAACTCCTGGGCTCAAGCGAGTCTCCTGCCTCCGCCTCCCAAGTAGCTGGGACCACAGGCACCCGCCACAACGCCCGGCCATTTTTTGGTTGCGGCCGTCATTGTTGTTTGGCGGGCCTGGGTTGGATTCAAACCTGCCAGCTCAGGTGTACGTGGCTGGTGCCTTAGCCCGTTGAGCCATAGGCGCTGAGCCAAGAAGCAGAGTCTTAACTTGTAATTTGAGCTACTGGATCCAGTTGTTCCTGAAGCTGGACTTTTTGACTAGAATATAGATTGTAGACTGCAGATCTCTTCTTACTTTCTTTTCTTTGTGTGTGTGGGGGGTTGCTTTAACTAGTGTGGATTGGCACTCCTGCACTCGCACAAGGAGAGACCTAGATAATATTTCTCCACTCTTCAAGTCTAAATCCTTTCTGTCTTTCAAGAACCAATGTTTTACCAAAATCAGGACCAAGAAATGCTTTATGCTGATATTTATAGCTTCTCTTATAAGAGAACTAAGGAAATCAGACCATGATAACACGTTGCTTCAAACTGAATCTGAGTGAAGGCAAACATCTGTTGTGAAAAAGGAGAAAAACTTACTTCTTTCTTTGACAGCGTTATCTCTCATCTTGGCTGGTTAATGGCAGAGAAAGATGCAAAAAGGCCAACACACATGCCATTGTACGATCTCATCTTTCATGTAACTTTCTCATATTTGAAGCCAAACATTTGGAGCCAAAGTCTGATAACCCAGTAAGTAAAGCGTTCATATCATTACTGCCTGTGTTCCCAAGGGACAGACTTGATTGAAAATTGTTAAGACAGTAGATTTAAAATGTTCTCACTACAAAAATGGATAAGTACATTAGGTAATGGACATGTTAATTAGCTTGATTTAGCCATTCCACAATGTATACATATAACGTTGTATTGTACCCCATAAATATTTACATTTTTGTCTGTCAATTAAAAGCAAATCCAAAGAACTGGGGAGTGTAATGGCTTCATTAATGTGTAATTAACCCAAACTATAATGTGAAGCATTTTTGTATTAATCCCATTGGTTTTTGGCTACAATTAACAAAATCCCCACTAATTAAAAACCATATGATGGAGAAATACATTAAACAACAAGGAGATGCATTGCCTGTATAAAGAATAAGGAAATAATTGTCTCATGTAACAAAAAGTCCAGAAGTTACTTCACTGTCTCCATACTATAACAAATTGGGGACACATGTGGCCTTTTAATTGAATCCAAGTCCATTTATTTATTTGAGACAGAGTCTCACTGGGTAGAGTGCTGTGGCATCACAGTTCACAGCAACTTCAAACTTTTGGGCTCAAGCAATTCTCTTGCCTCAGACTCCCCAGTAGCTGCAACTATAGGCACTTGTCACAACACTGCCAGGTCAGTTTTTTGATTTTTAGTAGAGACAGTATCTTGCTCTTGTTTAGGTTGGTCTGGAACTCCTGAGCTCAGGCAATCCACCTGCCTTGGCCTCCCAGAGTGCTAGAATTATAGGTGTGAGCCACCATGCCTGGCTCCAAATCCCTTTATTGAAAGGATTTATTCTGTGAAGTTAGGATTGAGTTGAGGGGCCACACTTGGGGATCTGGAAGGCTATGTGTGGCCTTGAGGCCATAGGTACCCCACCCCTGCAGGGAACTCCTTGAGAAATGCCTGATTACAAAGCTTGCAAGGAAAATATAAGATGAACCTGGAGTACTTTATTGTCCCAGAATATAAAATATGTTCAAAGAATGATGGGACATGTCGGAAGAACACAGTGACAAACTTGAAGGAACTTACTTTGGTGACTATTTGGGCAATGTTAGTATTTAAATTAATAAGAAAAGTAATGGATAAGGACAATTTTAAATTATAAACAATTTAATAAAATGGGAACCCAAAGGCTAAACTGATATAAATAAATAAGTTAATGGGTAGAAGATAGAGCTTATCCTTACTGTGGAATGTTAGTAAACACTGAAGAAATGACTGAATTAGAAAAAGCAACACTTGGCAACTATGATAGTAATAAATGAATCAAGAAACATCAGTGAGGCTTGGCGCCTGTGGCTCAAGCAGCTAAGGCGACAGCCACATACACCTTAGCTGATGGGTTTGAATCTGGCCCAGGCCTGCCAAACAACAATGACAACTACAACCAAAAAATAGCCAGGCGTTGTGGCAGGCACCTGTAGTGCCACCTATTTGGGAGGCTTAATTCCAGGAGTGGGAGGTTGCTGTGAGCTGTGATGCCACAGCATTCTGCCCAGGGTGTGATAGCTTGAGGCTCTGTCTCAAAAAAAAAAAAAAGAAAAGAAAAGAAACATGAACAGATACCAAGAATTAGTGGGTAGAATTTTGATGGGGAATAAGATATTGAGAGCCTCAAAGTACTTCTCTACAAAATACTTCTTCAATACAAAGGAAAAAAGCATAAAGCTACAATGGAAAAATATGCAGATATTAGCAGAAGCAAATGTTCAACATTCATATCAACACCAATAGGACAAATATAAATTCTAAACCATATAAATGGATGCAGTGACCACAGCATATTTCTGTTCCTACCAAAAACCATAACCCATAACCTGGGTCTAATTATGGGGACATATTAGACAAACTCAATTTGAAGTACATTCTATTCAATAACTGGCGTTTCATCTTTAAAGATGTCAAAGTTGTGAACATTAAGAACAAAGAACATTTTCGAATTGAAGAAGATTAAAGAGACTAGATCACTAAATGAAATGTGAGCCTGGACTTCTTTTTGGTAAAAAAAAGACATTATTGGGACAGTTGGTGACACTTCAAGATTACATGATACCAATGAGTCGATGTTAATTTCCTGATTTTGATGGTTGTACTGTGGTTATGTAGGAGTATGTCCTTATTTGTAGGAATTACATACTAAAATATTCAGGGATGATGGGGCACTGTGTCAAAAACAGTCACGTGGTTCTTTGTTCTCTTCTTGTAACTTTTTTTGTAAATTCTTTTGAAATTCTAAAGAAAGAAAAAACAAAGCAGAAGGCAGAGATCTTTCCTCCAGATACCTCTTCCTTAAGGAAGAGAACTTTTCTAAGACACTCCTCCATGGAGGAGCCCCATTGGCTGGTGTGCAGTCACATGACCTTTCTGTACCTGCAGAAGTTGAGTTCTTCCTGTAACAAGGAAGAAGAGGTGGAGAATGGTTAACATGTAGGCAGCCAACAGTGTGTGCCTTGGTCTGAAATTTTTATTTTTGATCTTGAGGATTTTGGCAGCAAAAATGAACCACCCAAGAGCCCTAGGTTGTTAATTCTTTTATTTAGTTGCCAGGATTTGTACTAAGGGATTGAGGAAACAAAAATTAAATAAAGTTATCCTTAAGAAGTTCAAAGTTGTAACCTTTTCCGTACAAGTAATTATAGCACAATAAAAGCAATGCAAGAATCACTGTGTGCCCGGGGGATTAGTTATAGATAAAGGTAAAGATAAAACACGCCAGGGAAGGGAGAGGGCAGGGAAGTCTTCGTAGATGAGAGGGGACACTAAGAAAGGGGTTTCAAGGTGGGTGGGAGGAAATCCTGGTCTGCTGAACCAGGAAGTCTGGAGGGCCCATAAGATTGTGGGTATGAAGTATCCTGGGTAAGCAATGACCGAGGAATGACCCACTCACAACTTGTCTTTGAGAAGATGACCCGACAGGGAAACTAAGGCTGACTAGAGAGAATTGGAAGCAGAAAACCAGCACCTTAGGAGGTTATCGCAATGGCTTCAGTCAAACTGGGAAAGCACACAAAAAGAGACAGTGACAGCAAAATTTGGAGGGTAAAATTGAAGAAACTTGGCAGATAACATTTAAGAAAGAAAACCACTAATGACTGGACTGTGAGCTCCCAGGACTTTTGTTTTTTTCATCCTTTATCTCCAGTAGAAAAGTTAGGTTTATTTCTTTCTTTAGAAATTTTGGGAAGAAAATTTGAGGGCTGAAAAGGCTCAGAAAGACCATAAAAGGGAGACAAAATCTGGCCCAGAGATTCTATTTGGCTCATTCAATGTTTAGTTGGCAACATTTAAAAACTGAGAGATTTCTCATGAAAGTGGCACCCACTGGTGGAGCTTAAGTGGCTGTGTTTTGTGGCTCTCCAATGCTAATGTTGTTCTTAGAGGGTTTCAGTCATTGCCTGCCTGGGCTCTGAGGGCAGCTGAGTCAGGTCCCTGGCTAAAGAGGTGATCTGTTTCCAGGAGGCCACTTTTGGGTGTACCAAGAAATGTGACATCAGTGTTACGTCAGTCATCTGGGAGTACTGTATATAGACTCAGGAGACAGGAGGAAGGTTCTGCCCAAGGGCCTGCACTCCCAATGGAAATATGATGAGACACATGAAGAAAGAGGCTCATTAGCATCATTGGTGGTATTTTCTGCCAGCACCAGGGTCATGGGGTTAAATAGATGTTGTAAAATTATTGCCATAGTGTAAATAATTAGATAAGAGTGTACATAGAATTCACAAAACTTTTATTGATATGTTTATCATGCCACAAAAAGGTTGTTTATTTAAAATTCAAATTCCACTTGAGAAAGAGGCAGCAAGCAATAGTTGGGATCCCAGCCTGTTCTTGGAGGAGCTCCCATGTCCACGGAAAAGCACTCACATTCTATAGCTATGTGATGCGGTCACTCAGAATTGCATTCTGGGAAATTCCTCCTTGAGCTCCCCCGCAGATGCCTTGCAGGGTGTCTTTAGTTGGATGCAGCTGGGAAACAACAACAAAACCCAAAAAGAACTCCGTCCTAAGACTTCTTAGAACATTTCTGGTTTTGAAACTACTGATCCTCCAGGATCCACCACCACCCAATCTAGATTATATTATATGTCTTTCCACCGAAAAACAAATCACTGTTTATGCTGCTCACTGGCTCTTGTGTTAGACACTTAAGGAAGGCCCTGTTTATGCTGCTCTTGCGTTAGACGCTTAGGAAGGCCCAGCGTGTCTGGCTCTCTCCTTTTTGGTGGAATCCTGTGGATTCTGGCTGCAGGTGGGCAGCCATTCAGGAGCATTTGGACTTGCTGCAAGTTGGGCACAGGAGCTGCCCCTTGGTGATGATGTATGCCCGGCCGCTCAGCAGCTGCTCACAGCCCTCACAGATAAAGTGCTTGCGGTGCCAGGCCAGGTCTTCCACACGCTGGTAGTCCTCTGAGAATATTATCTGGGAAGGGGAGCAGAAGAAATACATAACTTGGGTTCTATCCCTAGGGAGAGACAGTGGGTCTAGGACAAGTTATAGGAAGGTGGTTCGTCTCATCCCATCCCATTCTCATTTTGATTTTTAAGAGCCTCAGAAGAGAAATCTGCTGTAAATTTGAGGCAGTAAGTACAGTATTTGCTAAGGTCATGGTTGCATCTTAGTTTCTTAGATGGAAGAAAAAATCCTTCACTGTAGGCAGTTTTTACTTATCTAGAATCTGGGAAACTCTTTGGGCCCAACCCAAAGACAATCCATGGAAACACCCTGGTAAAGACAGACAGCTTAATGATAGAGAAGATGCCTATGGCCAACCTCAAAAGCCAGAATACGAGGGTTGCCTGGGCTTGGAATAGAGAGACACTTTGGAATATACATGTGCAAGGAGCCCCCAAGTCTCAGGAAGAACAGAATAGCACCACGGTGAATAGGCCTCTGATTTTGAAGTCAAACAGGAACCAGGTATGAGTTGCTATTTAGACATTTACCAGCTTCTTGGTTTTGGGCAAAGTCCATCATCGTTCTGTGCCTCAGATCCCACATCTGTAAAATGGGGACACAAACACTTCCCACCCCATAGGGCGTTATGGGTGCTAATTGTCCTCTTCTATATAAAATGTTTGGAGGTGAGACCAACACGAAGTCAGCGCTGAGTGACTGTCATCGGCCTTCCTGAACCAAACTTTCTTTACATGTAAAACAGAGATCATAAGTGTCTCCCTAAAGGATTATTGTGAGATATTTATCAAGTATGTAGCAAATTACTGACCCATTATAAGTCCTTAGATGAAGAATTGTTACTGTGAATACACTACTGTCCCCTGAAACACGAGGTTTGGGCAGGCCTGCAACAGTCCTTTTCTTTCTTAATAATACCTTCTGATAACCCAGTTATTAGGCAAGAGGATTGCAGAATTTTAACTTCATGCAGAGACCAACATATAGAAGGTGCTAGGAAGCAGATTTTGGCTGAATATGAAGACCCGTTGAGCCCTCATCTGTGCCAAAGATGAAGGTAGCGCATTTCCTGTTACCAATGGCATTTCGAGAGTACTTACTATTATTGTCATTAGTATCGTTATTATTAATACCCTTTGGAGTTTCTCTAGTCTAAACCTGTATCAGAGACTTGAATCCCCTCCGTGGCATTTACAACTTTTATACTGTATTGTATTACATTAATGCTAAATTATTGTATTATATTGTATTATATTATAATCATAAGAAGAACAGTAGCTACCATTTATGAGTTACTAGGTCAGCATTTAGTGCCGAGCATGTTCACACATTTCTCATTCATCTTCATGGGATGGGCACTATTCTCACTCCCATTTTATTACTATATGTGATGAAACTGAGGCACAGGGGTTAGGTAACCACATGACCACACTAATAGATGAAGATCCCTGTTCCAGTGTGGGCAGCCTCCTCCTGGCACACCCCCTAATGTGCTTCTGAATACTTACTAAGTGCCAACCATTGTGCCAAGGACAAGATTCAGGGCACTCTGGGTCTGACCCATCCCAGCAACCTCAAGGGTGGGAATGAGTACCAGCCCCATTTTGCATATGAGAAAATGGAGGCAGACCTCATGCAGTGAGTGACCTCAGTTTCCCTATCTGTACAACACCTCATCAACAAAGCCACACTCCCACTGGGCTCTGTACCCTCCCCTCAAAAGTAGGAGTGCCCCCCCAAGCCCATATCCAGCCCAGTATCTCCCACCTCATCACAGCCAGAGCACCGGGGCCGCAGGCTCTCACAGTAATGGCGGCCACACCAGGGTGCACCGTCCTTCCAGAAGTAGATGAGGTCCACCAGCGGCTCAGAGCATTTGACGCACACAAAGCAGACCGGGTGCCACTGCTTACTGTAGCCTGCCCTGTCCGCATAGACCACGGGGCTGTCGACAGGGACCACGCCCTTGCAGAGCTCGCAGACCTGGAAGGTGGGGAAAGATCGAGATACAAAGAAGTCAGGAATGCACAGTGGCAGGGTTCAAATCCCAGCTCCAGCCTCTCTACTTCCTGGGTGACCTTGGGCAAGATACTACACTTTCCTGTTCCTCAGTCTTGTCTCTGCAAAATGGGATAACAATATTGCCTACCTAATAGGTTTTTTGTGAGAACTAAATAAAAGTTATCATTTAGCACAGTGATTCACAAATTGTTTGGTCTCAAGGCCTCTTAGATTCTTAAAAATTACTGAGATCCCCTCTGAGTTTTTGTTCATGTGGAGAAAGGCTATTGATATTTATCACACAAGAGAAATTACAAATTGAGAAAAAAAGTCAATATTTGTTCATTAATGTATTTAAAATTACAACAATGAACCTATAACATGTTAACATATTTTAGTAACATGTTGTTACTAAAAATAATTGTATTTTCCAAAACAAAAAATTTAGTGAGAAGAAAAATTTAAGACATTGATTTACATTTTTTGCAAATCTCTTTCATGACAGCTGGATTCCCACAGCTGCTTCTGCATTTCATCTTCTGTGTTACGTTGTTTTGGTGGAAATACATGAAGAATATCCGCCCTCATAATGATATAAAGCTAGAAGAGACAGGTATTATAATAACTTTTCCAGATAATTGTGGATATTCTTTTTTGATACTGTAATAAAATTCAACAGATGGTAGTTTCTGAAGTTAGGTGTACTGTGAAATCAGAAAGCATATCAGTGAATCTTTCTTACTTGGTAATGTTAAAACCCATTGGTTCCCCTTTCACTTCAAATGGATCTTTTACCCAGGTGTAATTCTTCTTTTTAAGACACAGTCTCCCTTTGTTGCTGTTGGTAGAGGGCTGTGGCATCACAGCTCACAGCAACTTCAAACTCTTGGGTTTGAGCAATCCTCTTGCCTCAGGCTCCTGAGTATCTGGGACCACAGGAGCCCGCCACAATGCGCGGGTAGTTTTTAGAGACGGGGTTTCACTCTTGTTCAGGCTGGTCTCGAACTCATGAGCTCAAGTAATCTACCCGCTTCAGCCTCCCAGAGTGCTAGGATTGCAGACTTGAGCCAGGCATCATTATTTTTTAATACACTTTTTATTTTTAAGTAGTTTTAGCTTTCCAGCAAAATTGCAAAAATAGTACACAGAATTCCTATGTACCCCACACTAGACGGAAGCACCGTGGGAGCTGGAGCCACATCCGATTCTACTGGCCATCACGTATACCCTGTGCCTGGCACGCAGTGGAGAAGTAGTGAATATTTGGTGACCTCTGCCCTCCAACATCCTACTTCCCACCTAGGGGACAACAGACAACCGTGGAAGACATTAGCAGATGATACATCTGTCTGCACCTCAGATGAGGTTTAGATGAGGTGTGGCAGGGGGCTGGGCTCCAGAGACAGTTGTGTTGACAGCTCTCTTGCTTTTCAGTGACTCATCCAGTTTACTAAACACCTACTGTGTGCCAAGCCCTGGGCTAGGTGCTGGGATATGGAGTAACCTAGACAGATACAGCCAGGACCCTCGGGGAGCCTGGGACTATGTGTGTGTTGGGGCGAGGGGGAGGAAGAAAAATATGTAAACAGGTAAGATAATCACAGAATGTGGTAAGTACTATAATAAGGAAATGGAGAGTGAGAGACTTGGGGAGCACCAGCTGGGGCACCTTAGCAGGAGAGGCCTCTCAGGGAGAAGAGGGCTTAGAAGTCAGCCACTTTCCTACCTGGTCCTCATGGCAACCCTGTGGATGCACCCATTTTACAGATGAGAAAAATGAGGCTCAGTGAAGATGAAGTACCTTGTCCAAGGGGCACAGCCAAGAAACAGAGCTGGGATTCAAACTTTAACCGTTGACTCCATGGCTTTCTGTGGGAACTGAGCTGGGTCTGGTGGGGAGACCAAAGTCGGGGAATTGTCTGAAGTGCTAAGAGGGCCCCCAGCAGAGTGCGTTCTGGTGTTTGGGTATGGCATCGGAAAAGCATGCCCAAGGGCTGCAGGTGAGAAGTGGCTTCCCCACAGGCCTCTGGTAGGTAAGCCAGCTAGCCCCTGGCTGCCTCTGCTCCTCCTGCTGTCTGGCTCTCCTTTATCTGTTTCTTACTACTGGTGACATTTTCACTGGCTGGCTTGGGAACCCCAACAAGGTGGAACTCAATGCATGTTGTTCCTCAGCTTTAGTTCTGAAAAAGACTTCATGGGGGAGGGTGATCGAGTCTGGGATGAGTGAACTGTGAGAGTCCAAGACTTCCCTCTTCTGCCTGATCCCCGGGAGCAGAGAGAATTGATAAATATTCATTCATTCATTCAGGTATTCACCTATTGCACATTTATAATTTGCCTATTCTCATTCTCTAAAGAGTGAGGACTTGACATTCTCAAGCCATAAAATCTTCTTGGGCCATTTTGGCATTATCCCCTGTCCTTCAAAGCTGCTGCTGCTGCTGGTGGTGGTGGTGGTGATGATGGCTGTCATGTCCTTAGGGCGCCTCTACAACCAGCACTGCACTCAGGACTTTGTACTCATCACCAATACCTCTTACACAAACCCAAAAGACTTACTTCCCCTTCCAGAGTTATTTCTCTGTTAGGGAAATCATTATTTTCTTTCTTAGAGATGGCAAAAGTGCGGTTCAGAGAGAATCAGTGATGGGCTCCATGCTACACAGCTGACAGCCAGCCTGACTCCAAAGCCAAAGTTCCTTCTCCTGCATCCTGTGTCCTTTAGATCTGGCGTCAGCAATCTGCAGCCCATGGGCAAACCGGGCCACTGTCTGTCTCTGCCAGACCCGTGAGAACAAAGAATGGATTTTGCCTTTGCACTCTAATTAAGTGAAATGTTCTCTCTCTCAAAAAAAAAAAAAAAAGAATTCCACTTTTCTTATTAGAATTATATATATATTTTAAAGAAAACCATGCTGTACCCTTCTAAGATACACTGTAGGTGTGGACCCACAAATTACTACTAAATGTAGAAATATAAATGTCTGAACACAATAACTAAGAAAATGCCACGAAAGCTATGTCAACCAGTTCGATGAAAATATTTCAAATTGTATATGAAACCAGCACATTGTACCCCATGATTGCATTAATGTACACAGCTATGATTTAATAAAAAAAAGAAAACCATGCTTAAATATTATTATATTTTCAATTTCATCAATAAAAATCTCATGAAAATTTGTTTTCTCTCTTGTTATATAAAATGCCTGTATAACATCCTCAATTTTGACTCAAAACTCCTGAAATATTTGGCACATGCCCTCTGACCTTGGCTTAGATAATAATTTCAACTTAACTAAGCACGAACTATGTGTCAGTCAAAATAGAAATATTAATATTTTGCCATATAAAGATGGGGAAGCACAGGTTCAGAGTCAGAACACTTACTATTCTTTCCTTATAGACTGCGAGTACATACTTAATACACTCTTACATATTGAAGAGGAAATAAAAATAAAAATGGCAAAAATTAGGAAAAGAAAATTGAAAAACAAACGAAGAATGTCCACATCCTGACAGCAGTTTCTGAGCGTCACAGTTGTTGGGTGAATGTCTATATAAGGAATGTGTTAGATAACTCGATATGTCTTGAACCAGATCCTGACTGCTTGATAATATTCCTCAGAACATGCCAGATTAGTGGTTTCGGTTGTGCCTATGAGAACAGTGGTGTGAGTCCTTCTCCAGAATGAAAACCCTGTTCCTCTTTATAGAACTGAGTCCCAGCTGCCCTGGAGCTCCCCAGGGGAAAAGCAAGTGACGAGTCTGTGCCCACTTATTTCCACCATCCCTTCAGCATAGCTGGGAATGGTACACTATTTCATCAGGGCTGTCTGAGTACAAAGTGAGTTTTGTGTCTGGCTTCTGAGTTTTATGGAATACAATTTCTAGCCTTTCTCACCTACACAGAAAGGCCTCATTGTCAAGTACACCCAACAGCGCCCAGTCGGGTATTACTGAGATGTACCCATGGGGCTCTCAACTCTGAATGCCTGGATTTGGCTTCATATGGAAGAAGGGGAAAAGAGAGGGAGAGAAGTGCACCTGAACTTGTCTGGGGAGCATCGCAGGCTCCTTGACGACCCTCGGGGAAGGAGGGCAATGTGTGTTCAGAACGATAGTTTGGGGTGATCACAGGTGGGTCTGAACCCAGGTTATAGGTTGGGACTTCACTCTGGAGGCAACAGGGAGCCATCAGTGTTTCTTGAGCTGAGGAGTGTGATGTTCTGACTCGTACTATAGGGCGAGAACTCTGGTGGTAGCTTGGAGGAAGGGAGAGTCATGTTCACAGAGCTTGGTCTCAACCTTCTTATCTGTTAGAAAGTGTTTTCTCAAGCTCCCCTGGGAGGACTGTCCTTTCCCTCACTTTTCTCCCTAGCATCCCTGGCTCTTGGCCCTGTTACTACCAGTAGCCAGCACTTTTAAGCAAACAGTGTCACCATCATTTTATGAAAACAAGATGTCCTGGCAGGCAGCATGGGTCAGGAAGCAATTTTCTCTCCTTGCCTTTGAGCTATTTTCTGTGCCCTTTTCCCAGCTGTCTCAAAGGTTGAGATAGCTGAAGTTGTCCTGGTTCTGTCAGCCAGGTAGTCCCTCAGCCACCAGGGACAGGCCAAGATCAGCACACCCAGCCTGCTTGGGTTGGTCCTATAGTCCTGGCCCCATTTTTCTCTGCACAAACTTAATCTCTCCCCACAATCGTTGGTACCAAAGTTTGCAATTTCTGAATTGCAGTGAGTGGCTGGGAAGGGAGGTCTTGAGTCAGGCTGCCTGAGCCGTAGCTGTGTGACCTTGGGCAAGTTACCTAACTTCTCTGTGCCTGAGTTTTTTTTTTTTTCACTACTCAAATGGAGATAGTAATAATAGCAACATCATGGGGTTTGTTGCACGAAGTACGTGAGATAATGAAATCTGGGGACTTTATAAGCTAGTGATGTTCAACCAGCATGCTGTGAGAGGATCTTAGGTGTGGCACGAAAATGTGTGAAGATCA
Organism: Perodicticus potto; assembly: GCA_963574655.1. NCBI lineage: Eukaryota > Metazoa > Chordata > Mammalia > Primates > Lorisidae > Perodicticus > Perodicticus potto. The sequence continues at coordinate 12,245 of CAUYRH010008231.1, forward strand.
TTAATTAGGTTATTTTTGAAAGCAGGTCAAAGCACAGTGCATATATTATTTTTTTTTTACTCTTTTTTTTTTGATTGTCATAATTTAACTGTGCCATGGAAGTTTAACTATAGGTTTAAATATGCTGTAGATAAAAAAGGTTGATAAACACAGTTGTTAAGGGCTCAGTGATGACTAGCCTGGTATCCTCACCTCAGCCTTCTTTGCAGGCTAGAAACTACGAATTAGAGGGGTTAAATCACTTTCCTAAGAAAACAATGACATTTTGGAGGCAGATTTGGAGGGTTGGACTTCATTTCTCTGCTGCCACCAGCCTGTAGACCAGCAGGAGGGGTCATTCCTCCCACGGTGAGCTCTGCCATTTTCCCTGTCTGTCCTCTCTATGCAGGGCCAGAGAAGCACATTGTCTCACCCTTTGCTGCTGCTCCAGACCCAGCTCTCTGGCTTGCAGGGCCTGCCTCCCCCACTCCCTCTAAGACAGTTCTCAGGCTTGACTTGGCTTCACAATCCCCTAGAGGGCTGGTTAAAACAGATTGCTGCTTCCCCCACCCCAACACTGCCTGATTCAGTAGATTTGGGATGGGGCACAAGGATTTGCAGGTTCCCAGGGGATGCAGGCATGGCCAGGGGCCTTCCTTTGAGAACCACTGTCATAGAGTGTTTAAAGATGACCTTATGTATAAGCTCAGCACAAATGACATCATCGATTTGGTTTGGTTACCACAAAGGCCAGTTTGAACTCTTACAATGTTTCAGTTCTAGGTTATTTTTCAGAAAAACCAAGGTGGCCATTCTCAGACTATTTCTTCTGAAGGAGCTGGTATGGGCAAGTGGAAGTTCTTTGGGGTTATGGTAAAAGGAACAGAGAAGGAGGGTTTATCCTTAGCAGACCAGGTGGTTCTTGTTCATACTCCCAGCTCTCTATAATGGGCTTGCTCATGAGAATGTTTCTAACATTTTCCATGCAACCTCTTTTCCCCTCAGGAGAGGAGTTTTTGGCACAGACCTTTCAGAAGTAGAACTAATGTGAGGTTTCTCCTGTGCCTGGCAAGTTTTGCCCTAATACTTGGTTCAAATGGTGTGAGATTCTTCATTGAAAGGGCCAAATTGGGGGCGGTGCCTGTGGCTTAAAGGAGTAGGGCGCTGGCCCCATATGCCGGAGGTGGTGGGTTCAAACCCGGCCCTGGCCAAAAACTGCAAAAAAAAGAAAGGGCCAAATTGAAAGATGTGGAATATACTGCAGTTGAGGCCTTTGCAATCTGTGAACACCAGCTTTCAGAAAGCTGAGGAACATTGTACATTCAACTGTCACAAAAGCTATGATTCTGCAGGATTGGGTGTGGGGCTCCCTGAGTCGTGAGTACTTAAATCATGGCGGTGAATTCTTGGACTTTTTCCAATCAATGTGGAATTTACTTCCCTTTCTGCAACTGTGGTTTCCACTTTAGTGATTCAAATCTATAAAACAGAATGCGGCAGAAAGCGACGCAACATGACTTCCGAGATAGTCATGAAGGCAGTGCCGCTTTCGGCTGGGGGCGCTCTCTCAGTACACACACCTCAGGATCCCTGAGCAGGCAGGAAAGAAGCGCTAACATCCTGAAGCTTCCATGCTAGGGTGGCCACGTGGAGGAACCACGCAGAGATAGATGGAGAGCCCCCCAAGGCCCAGCTGTGGGTCTTCCCAGCATCCAGCCAAACACACAAGGAACAGGCTTCAGATGACCGCAGCCCCCAGCTGTGAGCTGCTCCAGGAGATGCCATATGCACAGGAACAAGGTGTCCCCTCCTCAGCCCTGCCGGGATGCTGACTGGTGGGCAACATAGATATTGCTGGTTTAAGCCACTGTGCCTCGGGCCAGTTTGATATGCACCATTACATAAGCCTATTAAGGCTTCTGAGATGGTAGTAACCAAGACACAAAGTGTTTCAGCAACAGCAGATTCAGGACAGTGGCCAAGGGTTACATGGCTACAGAACTGTCTCTAGGGACTAAGCTGGGCTGGTCTTCAGAAAGGAGCAGCAGATATGGAGAACGCTCCTAAACCAGCCATAATCTCTACTGTGGGCTTGCCAGAAGTTCTGTCCCAATTGTGCTGTTTTCTTCTGGAAGGCTCTTGTCTAAAGGTCTACTCAATCTAAACCCAGAGAGCCCTGTGAAAATCTCACTATTACAATACAGTAAATATTAACACAAAGGCCTTGAATTTAGGCGCTGGGTTCTTTCCAACGCAAATACTCAACAATTTATTTATAAACAGCATCTCCCCATTTCCTCTTATGGTGATTATTCACCATCTTTACTTTACAGCCTCACGTATCCCAGAGCTTTTTCTTTTTCTTTTTCCTTTTCTGGCCTAGCATCACTGCTGGCATCCTCAGCTGTCGTAAGTCTGCTCCCCCATACTGTAGCTCCTGTGGTGTGCAATGAGCGGGCTGGGTGTGTAATGGGAGGTCATGCGTGGGTTGTGGAGTTCGGTTCAGACCATGGCTTCATCCCTGGTGAAGTAATTGGACAATCCTCCACCCCTCTGAGCCTCGGTTTCCTCATCTGTAACTTGTGGCAGGGCCTGACTTGTAGAAAAAGTCTCACGTTGGTGCTGGTAGCCACTACCGTCAAAGAACACTTTCTCCTTAAGATTCCTCTTGGGGCAGGTTACCAGTTATATGGCTCTGTCCCAAGCAAGGCAAAATGTTAGCCATGTCTAACTGAATCTCCGTCACTCGTTATGTGAGGAAGGGGAGAAGGAGACAGAAAGGATTCATAAATGTTCCACATGTAAGAGAGAATAGTCTGGACTGTTCTCAAATCCTGCTTTGATGGGCATGGGCTCAAGGACTGGCTTCTTGGGAAAGGATGCTGCTTGGGGAATTTAATTCCCTTTCTGCAACGGTGGTTCCACTTTGGTGATTCAAGTCTATAAAAGTCCGTAGCTGAGTAGGGAAAGATGTGTTCCTCTCTATTGCAGTGGCCTTGCAATGCTTAGAGCTGCACAGGTGTTTTGGAGATGGGAGCTCCTATTACTTCTTCAACTTTGCATTTTGAAATTTTATTTTTGTCTATGATCCACAGTAGGAAATCAATTTTATATCCTGATCTGATACACACACACACCTGAAACAAAAGATCCCCTCCCAACTTCACTCCCCAAACAATTTTTCTTTTCAACTTAAAAAAAAATCTGATTGTAATTGACAGTAGATGTACTATCCACTGATGAGCTGTGACCTGAAGTTTGAAAACACTGTTTAACTTTTCTAAGAATGTCTCTTAATTTCGTTGTCTGTAAAAAGGGGGATGATATACTTTGTAGGATAATTCTTAGGATTAAATTAAATAACATGTCAAACTTCTGGCACAGCGCCTGGCACTACTTAGTCAGTGGAGGGCAGACGATACATCGTCATCGCCATCATTGTCATCATCTCTTAACCTATAAATAGCAAAACAGAATTGCATAAAACCAAAGTAATTAATACAAGGCCAAATCTATTTCTTTTACGATTCTCCTGGTTCAGGAGTCAGTGAACTGCATCCGTCTGTGGGCCCAAGCTAGCCCACCACCTATTTTTTATAAACAACGTTTTCCTTAAATATTCACTATCTGCCCTTTACGGAAAGAGTTTTTTAACCCCAGTTTTAGTCAATGGGACATTAGGCAGCCCACTCAAAAGAAGAAAAAAAAAAATGCTTGTGAACGCCATGTGGCAACATGGGAAAGTATTTATAGTATAAAAAGTGGGAGAAAGGGAATTTTCTTTGGTAAAAGATCTTCTTAAATGTCATTAAAGCAACTCCAATTTAAAGAAGGGGGAGGCTGAGAAGCTGGTAACCATGGTGATTCTGCAGGCTGCTCTCAGACCCCTGGCTCATAGGTGCTGGGGGCAGAGGGTGGCAAGAGTGTGGGGAGCAGAGGTTCCTCAGGCTGAGGGACCCCAGGTTTGTCTCTGGGCCTCCCACCCTCCTGTCATTGTCCAGCTCAAATGGGAGCACATAAGGGGGAAGGGTGGAGGTTTCAGATTCCCGAAGGGGCTGGCAGGACAGCCAGCCAGCCAGCCTGCCGAGCCCACAAGCCAAACATCTGCTCAGACAAAGGCTTGGAAGTCCCTTGCCCACAAATATGTCCCTCTGCTGGGGCTGGAGTCAGGCTGAGCCGCCAGCTGCTGTAAGTTTCCATCTGAGACCTTTGGTGGGAGGGCGAGGCGCCAGGCCTCTGTCCTACCTCTCTGCATTCTTGTGGGGAAAGGGGGCAGACTGCTCCCGGAGCAGTCCTGGTGGGTAAGCTGGGACCGCATCACACATCTTTATGACTGCCCCAGAAGAGAAGCGTCTTCACCTCTCTCAGATCACTCCCCTCCTTCTAAGTTTGCTCTCTTTGGGGCAACCACTCAGGCTGGGAAAGGGGGTGCTGACGGGGAGGGGCAAGGCAGGGGGGAGGCTCCTGGCAGAAAGGATACTTACTAAGAAGTAGAGATTACATTCAGGGCTGCGTTCTGGGTTCTGGCTTTCTTCCCCATTTCTACAGCTACAAGTTTGGTGTGCGGGAAGGGGCGGAAATTCCTGGGCAAAATAAGCATGCCCAGGAAATCTGTATATTTAATTTCTCAGAAAATATTCAGTAAGCTATCTAACGCAAGGAAACGCCTTGACGGAATTGTTAACAATCGGAGCATTAAGATCACTGCCCACACAGTGCAGGGGCCCAGAAATTCCATCCAGGTGCACAGCACAGGGCCCGGCACTTGGATAAGGGGCTCTGACCAGACTGTGTGAATTGGTCCAGGTTCTTGGAGCCAGCAGCAGTCTGGCCATGGAACCAGAAACCCCATGCAGAGGGAACTGGGGTGGGCCAGGGAAGTCCTTCCATTGTTCTTGGCACACAGATAAGAGGCTTCCAGTCTTCAGTGGCTGAGCTGAGTCACTGCAAACCCTGGGGGTTGCCCCTGCAAACCTAAACACTACATACACACACCCCATGCACGGTTGGCCCCACCCTGCCTAGGCCCCACCCCAGGACTGCTGAGACTCTATACTGCTAGCAAAGCAAAGCACAAAGGCCTGGGGCCGGCTCAGCCGCACCGCTGGTCTGCAAGCTGGTGAACCTCGCTCTGCCTCAGGGTCCCCATCTGTGTGATGGGTGTTGAGAAGGGACACTCAGACAAGGGCTTCAAGGGGGTTGGGAGGGAAACTTGGCCTGCAGAAGAAGTCTGGAGGGCCCATAAGAATACGGGTATGAAGTAAGCTAGGTGATCAAGGACCAATAGAAAGAGATAGTAATCAATGACCACTAGAAAAGAGCAATCATTCCTGGAGGCACAGAGAGACCAATGAAAGATTTGCAGCCAGTTACAAATGGAGAGAAACAGGGTATTTACACCCCTGCACAGCTCTGTCTCTGTCTCTTTCGCCTTCTCTCCATCACGAGAGGGACCCACTTCTAACTCTTTTTGGAAGTGCTCTAAATTTTCTCTTTGTTCTTACATAAAATCTCTGTTACGTTGAGACTTGTGCAGGTTACTGTGCTCTGTAGTCACGCTGCCTGCACTACTTCAGTTTTATTTCCAGCTCCCATTCATTTTTGCTTTCATTTACTGCCATGCTCAGTTGAAATTTCTAGCTCAGCTGAGTAATCGAACCAGGTCAACTGGATTCGGGGAAATGGGACCCCTGATCCCCAAAGGGTATGGCAGTCCCGATGTCTCTCACAGTTGTTGCAAAGATTTAAAGAGATTGAGACTTTGACAAGGGCCTGTTGCACCAGGACCATTGCCCCTCTCTCCTTCCTATGCCCAGTTTGTCCCCTCCACCATATGCAAGAAAAAGGCAGAGGGAGGCTAGATATTGCCAGGCTTCACTTGGTCTCAGTGATTAAAAAGGGCTTCTTGGGGGGTGACAGTGGGTGAGTTAGTTTCTGGGGCTGGGATCTTTTTGGCCTCCTATTTCCTCTTCAAGAACGATTGCTCTGGCAACTCGGTGTCTGAAGGCACTTCCCATAGTGTCCACCTGCCTGACTTCAGGAATGATGATGCTTTCAGAGGCCTGCCTGAGGTCAGTGTGGGCAGCCACAACTTTCAGGTTCATTTCTCAAGTAGACAGAAGTGCGGAGGCTAATTATAGGTTTCTAGGTCCTGCCCATGGGGCTTGTCTGAAGGCCGGGGGCTTGAAAGCTGGGGCAGGGGTGCCGATCTGCACAACCAGATAGCCCCCACCATTTGGGTGGGCTGGGCTCCAGAGGCCCAGTGTCCTGCAGCCCGGCTGACCTGCTGTTACCTGGCTTCACTCAAAACAGCCCCGTTGCCAGAATTCCACACCGGTGATTTGGAAAAGGCTTTTGGCACAACGTGTATTGCTCCTCTGGTGTGGATAATGCTTTTTACTGGGGACAGTCTGGTGGACAGTGGGTAGGAGGAGGTGGCGGGCTGACCCAGGTGTGCCTCTGACCTGGGCCCCTCCTAAAGCCCCAGAGGAAGGATATCACCCCAGCAGGCTGGCAGGGCAGTGTGAGGACACCAAGTGTGCTCGTGCAGAGCAAAGTGTGGAAGAAAGTGGAGCTGGTGGGCCTCACACCACTGAGACTCTGACGTCAAGGATGGGGGAGTCGGGTGGGGTGTAGAGGGTGTGGAGATTCTGTGTCTGTGTTTCCAGAACCTCCCGCAGACATGAAGGGAACAGAGAATGCTGTGTAGCGTGCCAAGAGATGGGCTCCCCTGAGGTGGGCTTCCCCTGAGTAAACAAATAAATACAGAAATAAAGCCAGGAGGCCAAATGCATCTAGAAAGTGCCCCTGCCACCATCTCCTGGACTGTCACTGTACACAGGTAAAAAATGGGTGATGTCATTTCTGCTCAGCTCACATTTGGGAGACTCTTGACACTCTTAGCAGTGGTCCTAACGTGTGGCCCCAGACCAACACTGGCATCACCCGCAGACTGGTCAGAAATGTAGATTTCCAGGCCCCGTCCCACACTTACTAAGAAAGGACTCTGGGGTGGGATCCAGCCTTCTGGAGTTTGACAAGCTCTGCCAGGTGCATTTAGTTTAAGAATCACCTAAATCACCTACTAAAAGCTCTGAAAAGTTCTGCCATGAGGATACCTATGTTGTTTTATTCACTCTAATGGCTCCCAAACGGGCCACATGATCCTTCTATGGAAAATTATGAGTTTGTGTCCCTAGGAATAATCTTTGAGAACTAGGAAAAACATGGACTTGGTTTCTAGTGGATGTGGTTTGAATCCAGTTCTGAGGCCCAGCAGCCCGAGGAGGTCCAGCCTCTTCCCCTTGGTGGGTGGTTGTTAAGCTATAAGTCAGACACCGTCGTGCTCAGTACTGTCCTTGGTTCAGAATGATGCCCGCCAAGTTGTAGCCGTGACAGCCATCGTAACAATCACTATCACAACCAGGAGGGGCAGGTGTTACCACAGAGTTCAGATACTTTTACCTATCTCTCTTTTCGTCCTTCATTCCCCCTCGTCCAGACCTCTGTTCTGTTGTGAGGGATCAGGCTGAGTCCTACCATTTCTTCCTCACACCTGGGTTCTCCAGTTCTACAGCGCTTGGCACAGGGCAGGTGCTTACTAGACAAGGAGCCAGAATCTCACCATCCCCCTGGGTGACAGGGCATCCAGATAGGTCCCATCTTTCACATATTCATTGGTGGATATTTATTAAGCATCTATTATCTTTATCCATGATACCTGCTGCAAATATAAAGATGAATAAAACCTCAGCATCTAGAGGGGGTCACAGACGATAATCCACTAACTACATAGTTACTGAATTACAGTTGTGGTTACGGCAAGGAAGGAGAGGTCTTCCTTCCACAGCCAGCCCAGCCCAGCCAATAATGGGCTTCCTTCAGATTCCCTACTTATTTTCTAACTGTGGAATTTGTCATTTACTGCCTAGTATGGTTATCTGAATGCTTCCCAAGAGTCACAAGTGTTTCCTAAAGCTAGTCAGGGCAAGGACTGGGCATCTCAGGTCACCTTTGCCCCTGTTCCACACTGCACAAATATGCAGGCTCAGTTGAGGATGAAATACATTCTCAGATCAGCATCTCTCTCGGGAACAGCAATTTGGAAATGGTACAATGATTCAGAAATGTTCTTCCAACATGGAATGATCATATAGACAGGTATTTGAGCAAGGACAGAGGGCAGGACAGGGGTGAGGTGTGTAAGAACACCAGATGAAAAGTGGTAACCAGAGTAATTTTTGTAAAAGTACCTAGGACACATATTGTTAAGGAGAAATGGGCCTTTTCAACATCATTGTCAAATCTGTATCAGAGAAAATAAATTTTGTTCTTTTGTCTCAGAGTTGTCAGCTAAACCGGCGTGGGCCCATAGTTCCTTGAGTGGCAATCCTAGGCCGTACTAATGAGATGGGTGCTAGGGATGGAAAACCCAAGTTTTGGACAACTAGCTTGAGTGACCCCAGGACAGAGGGGGCCTTTCCTCTCTGGATGTGGCAGCAGCATCATTTGGGCTGGCCTTTCCTCGGGCTGTCTGGCTCGCTAGTGACTGTCAGCCTGTCCTAGCAAGGCAGGTGATATGTTCCAGGACCCTGTATTTTGGGACTTTATCTCCAAAAGTCAAATACAGAAGAAGCAAATGAGGTCACTGGGCTGGTGGGAGCAAGGGAGGAAAAAAAGTAAAGGGGAAGCTGGGGGCCAGGAACAGAGCAAGCCTCAGCCCTCTGTGGCACCAGTCTCAAACTATTCCTCTTGCCTCCTGTGGGGCAGCTGAAGGCCATGACACCTTCACCTCCCAAATACTGGCTGCTCTTTTGTGTTTTCTCAAAATAGCACTACCATATCCCTACTTGCTGTGGTTTGAACAGATCCTCCAAAACTCATGAGGAAACTTAATCCCCAAAGTGGTGGTATGAAGAAGTGGGGCCTCTACAAGTCGACTGGGTGATGAGGGCTCTGCCCTCATAGATGGATTAATCCACTCATGGATCCACGGAGGAATTGGGTTATCATGGGAGGGACTTTCTAAGAAGTGGAAGAGACACTTGAGAGCCCCCATGAGCATGCTCAATCCCAGGCCCTCACCACGTGCTGCCCTGTGCCCCCTCTGAGTCCCCACCAGCATGCAGGCCCTACCCAGATGCTCCTCCTTGACCTAGGACTTAGCCTCCATAATTGTAAGAAATAAATTCCTTTTCTTTGCAAATTCCCCAACTTTAGATATTCTGTTACAAGCAGTAGAAAGTGGACTCCAGGAAACTTTGGAAAGCACAGCTTGGACCACGTGATACCTCTGACCAATAGCCTTCCTGCCACCCTTAAAATAAAGTCCTAAGTCCAAGGCTTGTTCTGCTACTTGGGGCAGTGTCCTTTGCTTGTCTGATTTTCTGGGAGTTGGCAGATAATATAAGCTAGTCAGTTTCCGAAGGATGAGTGGATGGGTGGCTCGGCTCTCCAGGAAGCTCCACCACTACCCTCCAGCCTTGTGTCCCCAGCTCCGTGCTTTGAGTCCCATTGGGCTTCTTTTAAGCCTCTGTGCCATGCTCTATCACACTATGGCCCCTTAAGGGGGTACACAGATCACCTCTTGGAGGATACACATCCTCTCCTTGGCATTGGCAAACCCCATCATTCTTCAGAGACCACTTGTCACCTCACCAACTTCCTAAGCCCCACCCTCATCACCAGGCAAGGCTGGACGCCGTGACAGTTTGGTTACCTGTGACCTCCACTGCGCTATGAACCTTTCAAGGATGGCAGTGACCTTTCATTATTTTCCATGGGACAGTATCTGGCACAGAGTAAAGGAGAAACAAATACATGCAGAATGCATGAAATTGTGAGAAAGCCTCATGGTGGAGCCCTGACTGTGTAGCCCAGGGCCTCAGTAGGTTCCACCAGGCCAGACTCGTGGGAGACACTTACGTATTCCACTTCTTTGGATGGGTCTCCGAGGCTGCCGTTGGTGGTTGGGGCAGCTGTCTCTGTGGCCTCTGGCTTTTCCTGTTGCTTCCCCTCCTCCTTGGGCAAGCCACCCTGCCCCGGGAGGGCCACCTCCCCCACGCCGAGGGCTTCACTCTTATATTGCTTGACGAATTCTTCCATCACTTTCAACTCGTTCTCCAAAAGTCCACGGCAGCGAGAGGGGTCCTGGTCATACATGGGGAGCTGATGCATGAGCTGGCGGCGGCGGTAATAGGCGCCCTCGGTGCCCGTCACTGGCTGTTTCTCCTTGGGGATGAGCTCCATGTACTGCAGGCCCTGGGAAGAGGAGGGAGACAGGTGATGTGGACAGGACTCCTTCAGTCAAAGAAACAATGACAGAAACCAGGGAAAACTCAAAATGCAGTATCTTCCGACATTATCAGCATCTGAAACACATAGGCTTTATTTTTTAACTTAATGTAGCTTCTTTATTCAAATTAAGAAGGCAATATCTGTCCATTGTCACAAATAAGAAAACACAGATGAAAGGAAGAATGTATGGGAAAAATATGCATCCTCTATCTACCTTGTACGTGTCGGAAGTGCTCTATGTCTTGACCTTGGTGGCAGTGCCGGGAAAGCGTGTCTGTGTCAACGTGCAACAAGCTGAACACATTCAGATGCACGCACTTTATTGTATGCGTCTTATAGAGTCATGTGCCACGTGGCATTTCCGTCTGGACCACGTAACGTGGTGTCCTATAAGATTATAACGAACTTGAAAAACTCCTATCTCTTAGTGATTTGTGTTCCAATTGCTGACAGTTTCAGCATAGTGAAAAGCTGTAGTGCAGGAACAATAAGAAATAGCAGATAGCCTGGGCATGCAGTAGGCTATCTGTGGGCCATTATGAAGGTTTTGAGATACATAAAAATCAAGAACTGTAAAATCCACACGGACAGAAACAAATGAAGGTCTCCTAGCAGCACCCATAAACCGAGCAAATTGAAATCTTCGCAGATGAATCAGAAAGGAAGCTGTCGACTGTGTTTCCGGGAAGTGAAATAATGGGCCATAACACAGTCTTTCTCAAACCTTAGTATCATCTAGGTTTGTGTAAGTACATTCTCCGAAGTTTGCACAAGGACCAAACCACCTAACAATGCATTTCTCAGAAGGAATCCTTGTTAAGAGGCCCTGACTATGCTATTTAAAAAGCAGATAAAAAAATTATACCTCATTGGCCCATGATGATCACTTGATGACAATTCTGTGTGCATCTTTCCAGACTATTTCCTATCCGTATATATTAAAACTTATTTGAATTTTACTTTCTCTCGGTGCGTGGACCACTTAAACGAGTTCTTGATCTGTGGGTTCTGTTTCTCCTACGACTGTGATAGCCCATGTTCATTTTTCTTAACAATCTTAACGTTAAGAAAAAACACTTGTTTGCATCTGTCTGTGGATGCTCTATCTGTTCATTTACTAGCTAGATCTCTCCTCGCTAATAATAATAACTTTTATTTTATGTCTTATTCCCCAAAGACTAATTTAGCTTTCATTTTTGGATAGCACTGAGATGATAAAGGCATCTTATTAAATTTACTTGCGGGCTAAGTTATCCATCAGAATTTAAATAAGGACCATTTTGCTTTGTTTTCCAACTTTCGAGTAATGGTAATAATTACAAGTCAGCCTCTATCACCAAGGGAAAGTTGCTATTTCCAAACCTCTTCTCTACTATCATTTGCTGGAGAGACGCCAATTGATAAAAGTCTTACAGTATAATGACAAAAATAATGTAAGTTGGCTGACCTCATAAAACCTATGGCCCCACTTGGGACTGTCTTCTCACTGGCTCTGCCATTGATGTGCTTAATTTCTACTTTTGCTCAGGGCAGAAAAGGCCCTATCTTCTCTTTCCTGCTCTTACAAGCAGTGCTGTATGCCCTGGCCTTTCCCTGGTCCTTAAGGATCCCTAGAATATTTGAGTTGACTCTTCATTGGGACCGTTCACTCTCTCAGGGCAGGCTGTATCACTTCTGCTTTAGCAGCAAGAGCAAAGGCTCTGGAGTTGGCCTGTCCTGAACCTGAGTCCTGGTCCTAGGCATGCTAACTGTGTGACCACAGCCATGTCACTGTGCTCAGGCTCCTCAACTATAAAAATGAGGATCATAAAACCTAGGGTGGCTGTAGGGTTAGTTAACAGACCTACAGCACCTACACTGTATTTGTTATTGATTTTTCCTTTTGCTTTTCTCTCTTCGACTTCTCTATCTGTTTAGATTTGTGACTTCATGAGACTCACCAGCTATATACATACCCCAGGGCAGTCTTCCTCAAAAGACACGGTGTGACAAACGTGGAAAAGTCACTAAAATGCAGATTCCCAGGGCCCACCCTTCAACCCCCCCCTCAAGATCTCAATTCAGTAGTTGAGATGTGGCATTCAGGAATATGCATTTTATTTTTTATTTCTTTTTAATTTTTTTTTAAATTTCAGATTAATATGAGGGTACGGATGATTAGGCTACGTTGTTTGCACTAAGATAAAGTTCAAGTTGTAGTTGAGCCCTTCATCCAGAGATGTGCTGTGTACTCTTTCTTCCATTGTGCACAATAGGCGAGAATTTACCAATCCCCTCCCCCTTCCCATTCCCTCCTCCCAGAATTTGCATTTTAAGCAAGAATCCTGGGTAACTCTGTTGTAAAAAGTTGGCCCCTGGACCTTACTCGAACTACTGTTTCAGTAAAATATCGGCAAGAGGCAAACGAGATGAACTAACTGTGATTCTCAAGCATTGGGTAGAGAGCTGAGGAGAGGCTGGTGAGTGATCCCGGCTTCTTCAGACTTTTGCAAAATCCAAAGATTCTCAAGACAGAATATGACTTTTGGTCATCCCCTGAGAGAGGCCTAAAGGTGTAGTCACAGGTTCAAGTTCTTGATGAGAAATGATGTGATGTAAGTTGGTGTTCATTTTAAATTTGCTGGCAACATGGATTTTATTTCCGAATGTTTTTTACTTCGTTTACTTCATAGGCAATATTCCTTCAATTTAAAAAGAGTCAATCTAGTTTAAAATTGCTTTTTCTTAGAAAAGTATAACTATATCATTATGGGGATAAGGTAGTTCATGGTTTATTAATTTAAAAATGTGCAAAGTCACCTGCTAATAGAATCGACAAGGTGTCCAGTCAATGAGTTTCCCCATCGATCCGACTGTGAACTATCTGAATATTGATGTGTTTACAGGTAGCTGTCCATTTTGGTTTCATTTATTTACTTATTTTCATGGAACAGAAATCTTCCACCTGGCAGGTCCCAGGGATGGGGAGATGAGGGGGAGACAGAGGTCAGGGCCACTGCCTGAGAGCTGCGAGGGGCCTACTGTTAGTCTTGGGGTAAGCGCTTTCCATTTCTGAGCCAACTTAACTCTGAGCCAGAGAATCAGGTTCTACCCTCAGAGAACTTCCCTGCCCCATAGCTTATCACCTGGGGCCAGGCTCACTTTGGAATTGTGAGAATTCACCTGGAAATTCATTATAAGCATTTGCTGTTGTTGTCTGACCCTCCACTGGGCACACAGCCAAACAGAAGCCCTGTCACGAACTCAATCTCTGGGAAGGGCTCAGTCCTGACCCCACCTTAGGAGACTGTGGTGTGTGTGGGTTTTCCTCAGTTGAGGGAATGACAGGTGGCTTCCAGTACTATGTCAGTCAGGCCTGAGGGACCTCCTCTCAAACTTTGGGGTGTGTGAGAGCCAATTGGAAGCCTTTTGGAAAAGGTGTGGATTCAAACAAAGGAGGTTTGGAGTGAGAACTTGCAGAGGTTCTCCTGGGTGGGTCTGATGCAGGACACTCCTCTGTGGGGACCGCGTGTGGGCATAGCCCAGCGCCCACAGGCGCCCTGGGGAGGGATGTTGGGGCAGAGGCGTGGGTGGCAAACACCATTCCCTCCCTATTTCTTACCCGGGGCTCACCCTGCTCCCGGGATCTAAAGAAGGATTAGAGACAAGGAAACAAGAGCTGCGCTCACTCGCGCCAGATGGGCAGCAGGCCTGGCCAATATCTTACTGACTCCCAGCGTTGAGCCTCCCTGGGCGTAGGCTGATTCAGCTCAGGGGAGTGTAAGTGCTTTCCCTGCGAAGATGGCTGACTCCCCCGGGTTCCGTGGTTTAAGGACAGGAATAGCTGATGCTGAGGGAGTGCTCACTATGTTCCCGGCGTCCTTCCAAGGGCTTGACGCATGCTAACCCATTTCATTCTCACGCCCGTATGGGGAAGGTACTAATGTTACCCCTGGGGAAACTGAGGCACAGACAGCTTAAGTAGTCTCCCCAAGGTCACACAGCTGGAATGCCTTACTGTGAGCTTTGAACTCAGCAGCTTGGACCCCAAGCCCCTCTGTATTGCCTTTCTAGGAGATGCGGGTGACTTTCAAAGAGGAGAATGTCCCCAATCTCTGGGGGTGATTCCCTTTGTCATCACTGTAGGGTGAGTGAGCTGTGCATCCTGGGGCCCAGCTGTGCCTGTTTATCTGGCCTTCTAGGGCCTGCTTTCTTCCTTGCTCAACTTTACGAATAAAAGCTGTGTTAGGAAACCGGGAGCAGCAGCCCCTGCGGCACTCGCAGTGTCTTATTCCAGCTCTGTGCTGGCTGTGGCTGGAAAGCTAACGGGATTCCAAGCCAGGGCCCTGGAGAAAGGGAGTTCTCTTTCCCAGGACTCAGTGCTCCTGTTACAGCTCAAAGCCCCAGCTGGGTGCCACTTTCCTCTTTGCATGATCAAAGCCACTGTGTGCAGCCTGCCACCACCAGCGTGTGCTCTGTGGCCTGGCCTTGCCGGGCTGGCCTGCTGTCCCCTCTCCCTAGTCACACATCCAAGGCAGGCACTACCCACCAATGCCCTCACCCCACAAGGATTTCAGACGCCCTCTCAGCACTGTCTTCCTGGCAACCGCTGTCAACTGGCATAGACTTGGGGAAGAAACAATAAGGACGGGTTGGCCCAAGTCAGCCTCTTGCTGCAGCTTTCACCCTAGGAGCAAATCTCCCAGGTAACGCTCCAGGAAGTGACTGAGGTCATGTTCCCATAACTCATAACGCACGAGGCATTTTCTTAGACCACTTGGAAAGATCGGGTTAGATTTTTAAGTTGTTCCTGAGGACCTTTCTACACTCTGGCAGGGATATCGTGGGTGGAGAGCTTCCCAGAATCTGTCTGTACCAGGAAAGAAATAAAGACTGCAGAGAAAAGTGGAAGGGAAGTGCTCCTACCCCCTGAGTCAGGCGGCAGAACACGCATGGGCTCTGGGATCAGAAGACCCTGTCCTGGTTCTTCTCCTGCTGCCAAGGACAGTGAATTTGCTTCATCTCACCTGTCAGCCCCAGTTGACAGTGGGGAGCTGGAGTGCTGTGTTGAGAAGGATCCTGAGGGCTGATTGGGAAACAGGGCTCTGACTGACCAGCAGTGTCTGCACAGTGTGGGAGCATAGGGCGAGGTACGTGGGCCACCCTGCACAGCTCTTCACGGATCCCAGTTTGCCTCCTGTAAACTGAGCTATAACGTGCTCCGGACACAGGGAGCGGCAAGCTGCTGGGGAGACACACCCGCAAAACACTCGGTGCACGCTGGCTGGTTTCCTTCATCTTCTCCCTCTTGCCTCGCCCCACACCCTGGCTGGATTTTAAAGCCCAGTTCCAACTCCTCCCTGTTCTTGATAGCTGCCCTTGGGGATGCTAAACCAAGTTACTTGCTCCTTCCCGCCTCGTCTCCCACCTCGTCCTGGGCTGCCCTGGTAAGGAAGAGCCCATGCTTGGGAGTCAGAGTGGCCCGAGTTTAAGACCTGGCTCTGTACCACGGAATACTATTCAGCCATAAAAAGATGGAGACTTTACAACTCTTGCATTAACCTGGATGGAGTTGAAACACTTTCTTCTTAGTTAAGGATGACAAGAATAGAAAAGTAATTACCCAATGTGCTCAATATTATTATGAAGCCAGTAGACAAACTAATACATGACATAAGAGAAAAACTCAATTCTATTCAAGTTGGGGGGAGGGGGAGAATGTAGAGGGGGGTAGAAAGGAGGAGGAAGAGGGTTTGGGGTACTCCTATCTAATGGGCACAATGTAAGGGTATATGGCACACCTTCTGGGTGTGGGACACAACTGCGACAGGGACTTTACCTAACAAATGCAAATACTGTAACCTAATTGTTTATACCCTCACATTAATTTGAAAAAAAAAAAAGGCCTGGCTCTGCCATCAGCTGTGGGACATTTGGCCCATTGCATCATCTCTCTGAGCTTCAGTTTCCCCCTTTGGAGATGAGAGTAATAATAGTACATGCCTAACGGTGTTGGAAAATTAGATGAGATTATACAAGGTTAGCTTATAGCACAGTGGCTGGCACATAATAAAAACTCATCAAATACTGGCAATTAGTTATTGTTACCAGTCTTCAAAGGCTTCAGCATTTCTCTGGCTTGGAGGGATGACAGCAAAATTCAGTCCCATTCCCCAAATACAATCAGTCCTAATCACTAGGTTAAGTTTAAAAAGTTGGGAGGGGGAGTGGGAAGGGGAAGTTACTCAATCTCAGGAAAGTGATCTGCTTCAGCACCCCAGGCACAGAGCAGAAAGAGGGGCTATAATAGCCCTGTGGTTTTATCAGCCAGCATTAACCACTACCTGACAGTGCCATCTCCTGATGAGCCTGGGGCCGAAGGCATTTGGAGTTTTCACCAGCCAGTTGCTGACGGCAACAGCCAGTGAGGGCTTTTATGAGCTGCTTGCTTTAGCTTCACCTGACATCTTGGAGACCCGTTAGATAGCTTACCCAGGCCTAAGCCGGGGGGCAGGCCCAAGTTCTGCACCACCTGGCATGTCCTGGCTCTGCTGTTGTTGGATGCCACCCTCTGTGGGCCCAGGATAGGCCCCTGCCTTGCCCTGAAAACTTATGAGGGCCAGTTAGCCATTTCTGTGTTTCCTGCCTCATGGGGTGGCTGTGTTTATGCTGATGTGTTCTTTTAAAATGTGCATTACGTTTTTCAAAAAGTACAGGTCCTAAAAAAAAAAAAATCTTAGTCTCTCTTCATTTGATCTGTGAGGGATCTGCTCCCACCACTCCAGTGACAGCTTGGAACTGTACTTCTCCAGCCCTTTATGGCTGAGGATCAAGGTTTGTTTTCCACTTAATGCCGCGTGATTTGTGGTCTTGCTCATGTGAGTCTGACCACAGCAGAATTCTGTTGAATGAGATGAGCTCTCATCACAAGTTGCACATCAAATTGCTAGAAAAATTTCCCATTTATTCTCAACTTCTGTTCTTTCCTCACTAGGCACCAGGTATAGGGACTTTGTGGAAGGGGTCCAGTCCACAGCCTGTACCTGGAGTATCTCTGTCCTGGAAGGGGACAGTGCAGCAATCTGACCATGCCTACAGCATGCCCTGCACTGATGCTGGGGTATCACGGTGCACAGTGCAGGCAGGGTCTGCCCTTGCAGGCTTCACTTCACCATGGTGTGGAGAAGAGATGAGAGCCAAGCACAGAGCAATAAAGGCATCTAGTGGTAGGGGGTGGGGCGGCCTCTATTGTAAATTGAGTAATGAGGGAGAGCCTGTGTGAGAAGAGCCTAGCCACGCAAAGAGCAGGGAAAGAATGTTTCAAGCAGAGAGCACTGCCAGGCACAGGCCCTGGGGAGGGCAAGAGCTCGGTGTGTTCTGGAACTGGACGGAGGGAGTCAGTGTGATCGAAGGTACTGAGTGGGCGTGGAGTAGTCGCAGCCTGCAGGGACAGGATCCTGTGGGACTCGGAAGGCTCTCCTTTTCTTCCAGGAGAGGCTTGCCTTTCTAAAATTGACGAAGCTTTTACAATTTTATCTTATTGACCTGTAGAAGTCTTCTAGCCCAGTGGTTCTCAACCTTCCTAATGCCGCGACCCTTTAATACAGTTCCTGTGGGTCGCGACCCACAGGTTGAGAACCGCTGCTCTAGCCCTTGTTACAAGTGTGGGCTGGCAATCTGCAGCACCAGCATCACCTGGGAGTGTCAGGGGTCTCGGGACGCTTCTACACCCGCCGGGAGCATTTTAATGAGCTCCTCGGATGGTTCACATGCATGTGGAGATTAGGGGAACCCTGGTCTGGTGCATCAGATCTTGAAGGTGGCCGCATGGGGCATCACTTGGGGAGTCATTTGAAATGCTCACATATGGTGATTTGGATTCTGCAATCTCGAGCTTATGACTCAATGGTCGAGAGGGAGACCGGAGCATGGGGACTTTTTATAGTGAGCAGCCAGAGTGCCACCTTAGGCAAGTCATTTGCTCTCTCTGGGCCGGTGTCCTTTCCACCCTCCTCAAGACTGCTTTGACCATTTTTGTCCCCGACTTCTTGGGGATCCTCTCCTCCAGGATTGCATATAACCAGTTGGTTCTTCCTTCTGAGACCTGAGACAAGAGGCTGCAGCTTTCAGAGAGGAGAGAACTATTTTACTGCTCTCCTATGGGCTTTCAAAGAGTATATACCCCAGCCTACTTTGAGGAAAAATGAATGTCTTACAGATGAAGACAAGGACTCTGAGAATTTTGAGTGCTAAATCACCCCCTGTTCAGAAATAAGGAACCCAAAGAAAACAAAAAATGCCTCTGCACTAGAGCTGGAAGACCCCTTAAGAGTTTGTATGAATACCCCTACTCATTTCATGAATGAGGAAAATTGGCCCAGTCTTCCTTTCAGTGCAACATAATGTAGGAGCCGGGCTGAAACCACAGCCATCCTACCATTTTTGTGACCTTGACCTCCTGCTACCCCATCTTTGAAATTCAGAAACCTGTACCATGGCTGACATTTGGCTGGAGGAAGCTGTCTTACCAGTTTCTGGGTGACTCCAGGGGGAGCCCACTCATAGGTGATGGTGTCGAAGGTAGGATCCTTCCCAGTGGCAATGGGGTTGGTCATGATCATCCGGTTCCTCTTGTAAATCCGGATGCCGTCTCCACCTTTCACCCGGGCGGTGAGGGTGGAATACTTGGAGTCCATCAGCAAGCGACCAATTTTCCGATCATCTTCTAGGTCGGAGCTGAGGCAGTGGTCTTCTTGACTACACCTGCAAGACTTGCATATTTTCCTGGAGGGTGTGGGAAACAAGTAAGATCAACTTCCAGAGAAGAGGCAGAGGCTCCCACTAGCAGCATCTACCCTTTCGAAAGCAAGTTCAAAAGTTAACTTTAGTAATTTGGAATGGTAAGCAGTAGATGAGTGGTAATCTGAGACAAAAATGCCTTTGGGATTGGAAATTGCACTTTGGGATTGGAAACAGCAGTTTTTCTATTAGTCTATTTGTGTGGAATGAGGAATGTGACTTTTGTTGGTAAGAAGGGTAGCACATTTTTCTTCCTGTGGTTGCCATGGCAAGATTAGTTTATTCCTTAGATATGTTCTAAACCTAGAGTCTGTGTGGCCCATAGCCTGAACCTGGCCCACAATCTGCTTTTGTAAATAAAGTTTTATTGGAACACAGCCATTCCCATTTATTTACATATTGTCTGTGCATGAGTTGTTGCAACAGAGACCATCTGTCCCACGTGCCTAAAATATTTACTATCCATCCCTTTACAAAAAAAGTTTGTTAACCTCTATGCTATGGAATTATTAAAATTGTCTCCCAAGATTCATAAGCCATGAAACTTCAGCAACTTTTAAGCTTTTTAGCATACACACTGAAGTTAGAAAACGGAGGAAATTTTCTTCAAAAATCTTGTGGACAGGACTCAGGGGAAGGAAGCTAGCTGAGGAAAACCCTTGGAGTGGCAAGAGATTGATGTTCTCAGGGGAAGGCTTTGTCAGGAGGCAGGAGAGGGAAATGAATACTGGGGAGCAGTTCAAATCTACTTGAAAGCCTCACCACACTTCTCTTTGACAATTAAAAAAGAAGTGGCTGCTTTGTGTCATGCTGGTAAGGTTTAGAAATCCAGAGCTGGAAGGTGTGAGAGGAAAACTGCTCCCCTCCCCTTCTGGCCTGTCACAAGGAGCAGGCTGTGCTGTGTCCACGCTCTGACACAGGCACGTTAAGAGCTTGTTAAGTAAAGTAAGCAAGGTCAAGACCAACCGCAGGGATTCAGGGATGGGGAAGGCCTAAGCAGGGGAGACCTCTCTGCAGCTGCACGATCCCATCACGGGACAGATCTCAGTTCCCTCTTGTTGGAACTCTTCTCCTCTCCTATCCCTAGGTGATAGACATGTTCGACGTGTCGTATACACATTTCATAAGTATTGATTGTGACCAGCAGGGGCAGCCTGAAGGTCTACACCAGTGGTTCTCAACCAAGGCAAGTTTGTCCTCCAGGGGGATTTTAGCAAAGTCTGGAGACATTTTTGTTTGTTCCAGTGGGGAATGGGGAATGCGGTGGGGGTGGGGGTGCTGCTACTGGCAGCTAGAGTCTGGTAGAGGCCAGGGATGTTGCCAAACAACCCACATTACACAGAAAAACCCCACAATAAAAAATTATGTCAACTATGTTGAGAATGGGAGGCCCTGATCTAATATGAAGAGAAGGAGGCCCTGCTGCAGCCGTAAAGGACCATACAGTTGGTGGAGGAGAGGAAGAGTAAATCAGATGGAAACTGTAACATAGAGTAAGTTTGGGCCAGAAGAGAGCTGCACGTGACCTGGGGTGCTGCTGCTGGCCTGGACCTGTTCCCCAGGAGGTTAGCAGGTGGTACATAGAAAAGGTTTCAGTTTCACAGGTCACAAGTTTGGAAAACAAGGAGTTAAGGAGGATTAAACCTCTTTCTTTGGTGCAAGGCAGCTCCTTATCTTTAATACGCTGATATACACTGTGGTATTTTGAAGGTTATCTGAGAGGCTTGTGGTCCAAGTTCACATTCAGTGGGCTGCAATTTGAGAAATGTTAAAATCAATGAGCTCAAGGATTCATTCCGGCAGGGCAAAAGAGAAAATGACCCTGATGGTGCTGCAGGGCCAACATGAGAAGTCTTCTCCTCCTCATAAGAAAGGGTTGCTTGTTTTGCAGAATTGGGGCACTTTATTCACAATTAATATCCCTTTTCAGAGCCAAACTGAGGAGACTGCTTCCCTAAGAAGATGGGTGATACCCAGTGCCAGTGGCTTACAAGTGGGAAGTGAGGACAGAGAGCTGGAGGTGAGAGGAGATTGAAGAGGCAGAAAGCAAAGGCAATCCCCGCATGGAGGGGCCCCAAAGGGAGGGCCCCAACTCCAAGCCTTCCAAGTCACCACCAACCCGCTAGCCTCCCAAACACGCATGCATGGGACTGGGTGAGGAAGCTGACCTTTGCTTTTTTGTTTAACTTGGAACCTCAGGATGCTGTTAGAGATGTAGGGAATGCAAAACATTTGAAACAGACAATTTTAACAAATGCGAGATGGTGTTAACATTATTTCTCCATTTATTCATGCTCTTTGTGCTGCCAGGCATGTTGCTGGGACTTTATAGATGGCGAAGACACCCACTTGCCCCACCCTACTCTTTCCAGGCACCCCAATTGTGGAGGACACAGACATACCCCCCAAAGATCCTCAATGGTATTAAAATGGCCATTTCTGCTATTTGTCATCAACAATTTGGAACTGAATTCTGTCCCGTGAGGATAACTAGAGGGGTTTTCCTATTAAGCCAGGTTGGGTGGCACTTGGATCCTTTAAATATCTTTCAAGCCACTGAGAGTCTAAAACTTAGAGTATAAAAGGGCTTACCAGGGTTCCCCCTAAAGTTCTGAGATGTCACCGCTTCAACGTGGGTTGAATTGAAGTCCCTATAGGGCTGTTCAACCCAAAGGTGACCCTGGATATGCGGACCGGCAAGGAATCTGTCTTTCTCAAAGACAGGTCCACTTGATGTCCAAATCATTGGTTGGAGGATAAAGAAACAGAGGGATTAAAACAACGCTAAGAGACTTCTACTTCTAGCCTGAGGAACAGGATCCAAAACTGTCCTCCCTCCATAAACAACTAGAAAACCAGACAAGATGATATTAAAAGACCATTTCCAGATGTTGGGCAGAGGCTGTGCAGGGCTGTGATCCCGGAGAGGAGGGGAAACGTGATTGAATAGACTCGGTGGACGCGTTTAGGGAACATTTTTTTCCCTGCCCAAATAACTTTAAAAGGAGACATTCTAGATGCCTTCAGAGTGTGGAAGACAGTCAACACTGTCCTGAGACCCTAAGGGAAGATACAGGACCAGTGGGGTTGAAATGATAGGGAGGCTGACTTTCTTCCAGGTCAGAAAGAGCTCAAGTGGCCAGAATAGAAGTGTGGAGAGTTCCACCTCGTGGGAGTGTTTTGGTTGTAGAAAGAATTTTTTTTTTTTTGTAGAGACAGAGTCTCACTTTATCACCCTTGGTAGAGTGCCATGGTGTCATACAGCTCACAGACTCCAACTCCTAGACTTAGGTGATTCTCTTGCCTCAGCCTCCCAAGTAGCTAGAAGGAATTTTTGTAGGGGATGGAAGACTGATTTAGATGACCTTGAAGGTCTCCTGCACCCAAAAGACCAAGTGAGCTGCTCTGAGCTCAAGGACTGGCAGAGAATGAGGCCAAGGACTGGTCTTCTGCTTTGAAAGCTTATGGCCCAGAGGATTGCAGAATGGTCAGGAGCATGGGATTGGGTTTCCTGCATATCTGAGTTCAGATCCTTCGGTTAGTAGCTGGCTTTTCATTACCTACTCTCACTGTCCTGATCTATGAAATGGAGACAAGAAAACCTACCACTTTGGCTTATTTCAACATTAAAATATAAAAAAATTCACACAGTTCACTAGTAGTTGTGATTGTTGTAATAGCCATCACACAATGGAAGTCAGTGTTATTGAGAAAACACTTCCCAAACCTTGTTGCCCTGGTTGAGCCCCCAAGGTGAGCACTATGGCAATGATGGCAAAAACCTTCTTTGATATGGTGCGCCACAGACTTTAGCCTCCCTGTCCCAGGGCTCTAGAGACAGACAGGCAGGCTGTGCCTTGTACAACACTTTGGGGGATGCCATCCCCATAGATGCTGTTGTGAATACTGCCTGGAGCTGTGCAATGTGGTGGCCTCACCCCTTGTTATCAGAATCCTTGGTGAATAAAAAAGAAAGATACACTGCAAGTCCAGGTCCAGCTGGGTCTTACGGCTCTCCTGTGCAGACACGGATACAGGCCCTGGCTTTTAAGTATTGTGGACAGAATGACCCCCATTTCTGTCCCAGGGGCCACTCCAGACCAAATCCCACAAGCAGGGATAGTGGTACAGTGAGGGAGATCAATCCCTTTGCCAAGCCTCAGGGAAGACCATCCTATCACACACACACCAGGCACCAGCTAACCCTTGCCAGAGCAGTCTTTGCTGGGCTGGGCTTGGTGGCTCCACCATGAAATGGCCTATGAAGCTCCTTCAGATCTTTGCTGCCCCTTAAAGGACTTCTTCCATGTTTCTGAATCAGGCAAGCAGGAGTGCCTTCCCTCTGCAGCGAACCCTCCCCGGCAATGCATGCACCCGAAGCCTTCCCAGCAGAGAAAGCAACCAGAGTTCCTGGAGAGGACAGCCAAGAAGTAAAGGCAGGCAGAGTCCTTCCTGACAAAATCTGTTACCTCCACGAATGTGGCTCGAAGCCCGAACACGTCCCCTTGCATCCCAAACATGCCACACCTCTTGCTGACTGTAGCTGGCCCAGAGACATCTGGAAAAGGAACAGAAAAGAGGGTGTTTTCCTTCCAAAAGTCTTGCACCGGTGGAGATGCTTGACCTCTAAGAGACTTGGCATGCTGGCAAAGGGACCACGCAGGGTTCAAAGGGGCTGGAGATCAATAAGCCATTGCCAACTGTTTACTAGGAACGGAGAAGACCAGGCTGGCTATGGAATGTGGTTCTAGGGCAGGCAAGAATAGAAGGGTAAGGCCCTTTCCAATGACAATGCAGTGGAGGGCTCTTCTTTCCTGGCCTCCAGTGCTGTCACAAACCATCCAGACTGGTTGGAACTACCCTGCTATGAGTGGCCATCCGCTCCTCCCCCACCCGTGCCCATCCCCCCACATCCACTTGTCACTGGAATGGAATCTTCCACTGTCTCCTCTCCTCTCTTCTCCTTTATTTGTGATTTATTGATAGGGTGTGATTCAACCAAAGCTACAGGCACAAACAAATGTGCGAGCTGCCAAATGTTTATAGCTCAAAGCATAACTTAAATATTTTGCTAAAGCATTGAAAAAAAAAATCACACGAGCATTTAAAATCTCCTTTGGAAGGAGAACAATGTAGGAGACAGGTTTTATTACCGGTCACCAGTCAAAGGTAACAAAAGTGCGTTGGCTGCTGCTGCTGAGATTTTTAGTCTTAATGGTTCTCAAATGGCATCTTCAAACCAGGAGCATCGCCTAGGAGCTTGCCAGAAATACAGACCCTATTCCAGCCCTTTTCAATAAGAACTCACAATTTAACAAAATTCCCAGGAGATCTGTATTACATTAAAACTGGAGAAGTAGTGGATTAGTATATGGAACTGTGGGCTGAGAAATTCACCTAACTGTCCCCTAGAGGTGGGGGTGGGGACACCTTGATACACGGATGCCCCTTTTTTGTGATTTTATCAGAAGCAGGGCTCAGCTCAATATGCTCATGTGGTGGCTCACACCTATAATCCTAGCACACTGGAAGTTCTGGGCAGGTGGATTGCCTGTGCTCATTAGTTTGAGACCAGTCTGAGCAAGAGTGAGACCCCTCTACTAAAAATAGAAAACAACTAGCCAGGCGTTGTGCTGGGCACCTGTAGTCCCAACTTCTTGGAAGGCTGAGGCAAGAGGATCACTTGAGCCCAGGAGTTTGAGGTTGTTGTGAGCTATGATGATGTCATGGTACTCTACCCAGGGTGACAGAGTGAGGCTCTGTCTCAAAAAAATAAAAAAGAAAAAAGCAGAGCTTAATCAACTGCTAATGTAAAGGGACTCAACAAACATATTGATTCATTTAACCATTATTTAGCATGTACTATGTACCAGGCACAGGGGATACAGCATAAGACACAGGAAAACACACAGTCTAGGTAGGGGGACATAGAAAGGAAAACTCATCTCACAATGGGAGGGGTAAGTCTGAGGTAAGGGAAGGTGCTTATTATGTAGTAGAAGGGCGTGCACTTTGGAGTCTGAGAGATCTGAATTCCAAATCCAGGTTTTCAACATATTGGCTGTGTGGCCTTGAACAAACTGAGCCTCGGTTTCCTTACCTGCCAAATGGGTACAGAGAGAATGTGACATACAATATATGTAAAGTACAGGAACACATTAGGCACCAGAAATGGTGACTGCTATTAACTTGCACACAGATTTCAGGAGCACAGAGGAAGGTGTTAGTACATTTATACGGGAAATCTAAGGAGGCTTCTTAGAGGAGGTGACTTTGGATTTGGGCTATTCAAGGTGGACAGGCAGAACAGGGAGAGAAGGCAATGCCTAGCATAAGGAAGAAAATGCACAAGGATAGAAAGGTCTGAAAGGCACTCTGCGTGGAGTGTCACAATTTGAGTGTGCCCTTTGGAGCATAACTAGTCTATTCTCTTTGCTTTTAAGAGGGGAAAGAACAAGCAGTTAAACTGTAGAGCCATCTTCATTGCTAGTTAGAATCCAAGGAGGGATGTGGAGAGAGACAGCTGTGCTATAGGAACCTCTCCCTGCACCCCACCTCTCCCCCAGCAATGCCTAGTTTTCTGCCTCCCATTTGGTGATTCCTGTTTACGCCATGTCTTTGCAGACTCTGCTGTTTTGTTTAGCTCTTGTGTAACGTGCCTTTTCGGAAAGTAAGAGGTGTGGTTAACCTAGTAGAGGGAAGTATCTTTATACTGCAGCCTGTTCAGTGCTAGATTCACATTAAATGGGAAAATAAAGACAACACCCCTCATTAATGCACCCGAAGCTGGAGAACTTTCATTTGCAGGCAGAACTTTGCTCCCTAAAGCCACTGGCATATAGCCTTGCTCCTTTCCGCCTCTCCTTGACACCTTCATTTCTACTAGGTGAAATATAGGGATCCTCCCATACTTAAAATTTGAGTGGTTGAAAGTTTATTTTGGGAAGCATGCAATTTATGAATAAGGCTTCATTGTCAGGCCAGTTCAGATATACCCAGAGGCCTGGAAACCGAAGAGATATGTGGAAGCTTTTCGTAAGTGGTAAAACACCCTGCATGCCTGAGCATTATTGTTCTCCTAATAAGAGGCTGATTTAACTCTCATCTTACAAGGGGATTAGTCCCGGTGTTTGGCCTGGGAGTGGGGCTGCAATTCTGTCTGCTGGCGCAGGGTCTGTTGTAGAAACAGTGACATCAGGCAGCCCCATACGGCAGGGCACTGGCCTGCGATGCAGGGGGCTGCTTTATGGTGCCAACTCTGGCATTTATTAGCTGTGCAACTGGAGATGAGTCATTTCCTTGCCCAGCCTAAGTTTCTCCTCCATTAAATGAGAGAACTGGCCTGGATCGGAGCTGCCCAAATTCTGTTCCACGGGATACTCATGCTGTGAGGTGTTACAAAGTGGTGTGTGGTTGTGGGTGGGAGGGAGGAATGCGGGGTCAAATACAAAGGGAGAAAGGGAGGATGCCGGGTGCGAAGAGGGTTCCAGGCTTTTTACCTGCCAGGCTACTCGAGAGGCAAGGGGAGAGGTGGAGAGCAGGCAGCTATTTTAAGTTTAGAGACGAAGCTTTGGGATCAGGCAGGTCCTCTCTTCTGTTGCACTTGGGCAAGTGACTGGACTTGTTAAGTCTCACTCAGTGTCCTAACCTGCATCGCGGGGATAAAAGATGCCCCACCTGCCTCCCGGAGTTACAGCAGGGCTCACTGGGTGGCTGCACACATGTGCGTGCTGAGTGTTTGTCGTTGCTGTTCTCATTATCACGGGTGAGAATCAGACCAAGAGACCCTAAATTTCATGTTCTTGAAAAATATTTTTTTATCTGCTTCAGAATTCTGGGGGGTGGAGTGAGTTTCAGAAGACCTATTTATCTAATTGCACACCTTATATTCTTGCCAGGCACGGTGACTCACGCCTGTAATCCCAGCACTTTGGGAAGCCGAGGCAGGTGGACTGCTTGAGCTCAGGAGGTTGAGACCAGGCTGAGCAAGAGTGAGACCCGATCTCTACTAAAAATAGAAAAATTAGCCAAGCACGGTGGCGGGTGCCTGAAGTCCCAGGTAATTGGGAGGCTGAGGCAAGAGGATCACTTGGGCCCAGGAGTTTGAAGTTGCTGTGAGCTGTGATGTCACAGCACTCTACCAAAGGTGAAAAAGTCATACTCAGTCTCAAAAAAAAAAAAAAAAAATTAAGTGCCTACACACATGTTCCATACTTAAATCATTAATTCATAAGCGAAGCTATTCCTAGCCTTTTGCTGTTAAAATGCTCCATCACCTGAAGAAAACTGACATTAAAAATCACAAGCACAAAGAAAGCCCAGCACAGGAAGGCAAGTGAGGATGTAAAAATCGGGCCCTATGAGGCCAGAACACCAAACTAAATGTAGGTGCAGGAAGCAGACTCCGTTCCAGTCTCCATCCTGCTAGGGGAATGGTTTCCATGGAAACAGTAGACACTGGGAGAGAAAAATAAATGCCCTTGCAAGGAAGAAACAGATTTGGGCCATCAGGCTACACTTGCAGCCAGTTTCCTGGCTGGCTGTTTAACACGGTAAAGAGCCATTTGTCCACTGCAGGCCGTTTATGCAGGAGCCAGGCAGGCCCAGCTATCTTCGACACAGAAAATGATCTCATTTGCTAAGGAGAGGAAAACATCAGCCAGCAACAGGGTTCCAAACGAGGTACTCCAGTTTATAAACAGTAGGTTTCTGTGATGTGGACTGTCTCCATTGAAAGACAGCAGTGTCTCACAGTAGCTGAGAACAGAGGCACTCAAAAGAGACGATCACTTTAACAGCGATTTGCTGGAATGCAGCTTCTAATCTGCCCTT
Source organism: Perodicticus potto (assembly GCA_963574655.1). Classification (NCBI taxonomy): domain Eukaryota; kingdom Metazoa; phylum Chordata; class Mammalia; order Primates; family Lorisidae; genus Perodicticus; species Perodicticus potto. The sequence goes on from CAUYRH010008231.1 coordinate 40,130, forward strand.
TCTCCTGAGGGGAGGAAAAAAATGTTTTGACAATTTTCTTTGGCTCAGGTTAGTAGCATGTGGTTCATCTGATTGGTGTTGTGGAACCGAATGGTGGCAGGCTCTTGCAAGGACTCAGGACAGACCAGTAGCCCCTGGAGACAAAGGAAAGGAGCAGAGGGCCACTGTGGGACCTCTCTCTCCTTTAAGTATCTGCCTTCAGGTGACAGGGAAAGTGTCACCAAGAACAGTGCAGGATTAAGAGGAATTGTAAAGGGGAAATGCAATGGAGAGTGTAGGGGTGAGCATGGGGTTCGAATTAGAAAATGGGAGCTCTTTTTGCAGCTCAGTTTCTTCTTCTCTAAGTAACCGTTTCCTCCTCTGACAATTGGACTATTATTATTATTTTTTTGCCTCCATGGGGCATCATGTAAAATTAAAAGGTTGTTTGTAAAACTAAAGAGATGTTTACCATTGTTAAAAAAAAAAATGGGCTGGGTGTGGTGGCACACTTCTGTAATCCTAGCACTCTGGGAGGCTGAGGCGGGTGGATTGCCTGAGGTCAGGAGTTCAAGACCAGCCTGAACAAGAGTGAGATCCTGTCTCTATTAAAAATAGAAAAACTAGCCTGGCATTGTGGCAGATGCCTGTAGTCCCAGCTATTCAGGAGGATGAGACAAGAGGATTGCTTGAGCCCAAGAGTTTGACGTTGCTATGAGCAATGATGACACCATAGCACTTTATCCAGGGCAACAGAGTGAGACTCTATCTCAAAAAAAAGGAAAAAAAAATTATCCAAAATTTGGAGATAAGGCAGAAAGGTGGATGATACACCCTCTCAATGTCATATAGTGACAGTGGTAGTAAGACAGTGGCTAAGAGTTGGGAACAAACTCAGAAATGATTTTCTTCTTTATTACAGATAATCCTTCCCCATAAAGATTACCTACAGAAATTTACTCTGCTTAACTCCAAGACTTAGTAAAGTTAGATGTTAACTTGGAGATCTTGGTCTACCAGAGATATAAAAATGTGTCTTTTTGAAAAAACAATAACCCCAAAGGTTATGGTTTATTGTCTTGGAAGACATTAATTAGCTCTGTTACTAATCCATCAATCTTGTCCTAACATCAAATCACCTACAAATACCTTATTCTTCAAATGCTTTGTAAACAGACCTGAACATCTATCTATCAGGTTACCTCATTCATGAGTCAAATAAAATCTTTCACTTTATATTTGCACAAGTCATGATTTTACCTTTATGAAGCCTATGTCTTAGTACAATCACGTGGCCTCTGTTTGCTTTCTGAGGTAGCACGCTCAGAAGTGACATGAAATTCTATTCAATGGAGACTTGATTTTTACAGGCAAGTTCTCTAAGCAGAAGCGTGGGTGCTAGTCAAGAGTAGTGGTCAACATTTCTTGTTATTTAAAACAAACTTTCCCCTAGGGTTTCCAGGAGAGAAGATGGGGTGAAAGGGGTTGGGTGGGATAGTTATGAGAGGGTCTGGGAAAGAAGTGGGATTATAGACAAAAAAGTGATCAGAAACTACCCTATTATACTGTCAACAACCCCTAATAATAACGGCTTTATAGTCCCCTTAGTCATTTTTTTTTTTTTTTTTTTTTGAGACAGAGACTCAAGCTGTCACCCTGGATAGAGTGCTGTCACATCACAGCTCACAGCAACCTCCAATTCCTGGGCTCAAGCGAGTCTCTTGCCTCTGCCTCCCAAGTGTGGGACTGTAGCTCGTCACAACGCCTGGCCATGTTTTGGTTGCAGCCGTCATTGTTGTTTGGCTGGCCCGGGCTGGATTCGAACCCACCAGCTCAGGTGTATGTGGCTGGCGCCTTAGCCCGCTGAGCCACAGGCGCCGAGCCCCCTTAGTCATTTTTATTTAACAAATATAACCTTTCTTAGACGTATAAGGGGTCACCTAAGACCATCCCGCATATCATTATTCTTAGTAACAGGATGATACATGACTTTGAGTCTTGGGGTAGAGGTGCAACTTGCCCATTTGGAGTGGTCTCATTGGAGCTTCTTTGGATGCAGGGGGAGAGAAGCTCCAACACTCATCCTGTACTGGCCTTTAAGCAAAGATGTTTTATCTTTCCCAATGATCTGGAACATAGTTACATTTATTGAGTACTTACATGCCAGCCACATGCCAAGAATTTTCATATTTTGTTTTAAGCTTCTTGGTAACATTATCAGAAACATATTAACCTAATTTTCAGATAGAAAAACTGAGGCTTAGAAAGGTTAAGCTTCCTCTTCAAGAACCAGTGATAGAAATGGATGTGAAGCGAGGCAGGCCTTACATCAGAGCTATGGTCTCACCAATCTGCTGTAGCACTTTCCACTAGGGATATGGCCCTTTATAGTTTATAAAGTATATTCATATCCCTATGTCATTTGGTTTTCATAACAATCCTAGGAAATGTGCATTTTACCTCATGCTCATTAGAGAAGCAAGTTCATAGAACTGACAGAATTTGTTACTAAGGGCGTAATTCACAGACATCAGGAGTCTCTAGATCAGCGGTTCTCAACCTGTGGGTCGCGACCCCTTTGGGGGTCAAATGACCCTTTCACATGGGTTGCCTAGGACCGTCCCGCATATCAGATATTTACATTACGATTCATAACAGTAGCAAAATTACAGTTAAGAAGTAGCAACGAAAAACAATTTTATGGTTGGCGTTCACCACAATGTGAGGAACTGTATTAAAGGATTGTGGCATTAGGAAGGTTGAGAAGCACTGCTCTAGACCTTGGACAGCCTCCTATGAGTGTGGCCTTGACTGTAGGTATCAGGCCAGTTGGGTCCAAAGAGGAGGGTAGTGTGTCTGTGGGGATGGGAGGTCCCGGAAGGGTTTAGGCTGGGGGCAACACCTGCACACATTCACCCTGGCCCCAGGATTTTTACCACCTCCTGTTCTGCCCAATAATGTCAGATATTCAAGGCAGCAAACAGACTTCAAGTGGGGATGGAGAGGTGACAGTCAGAGAAGAAAGTGAATCAGAACCACAGGCAGAGTTTATGGGAGCAAAGCAGCAGGGCGTGGGACTCCCTAGAAGCTGGAGGAGGCCACAGGCTGCGTATCCTCAGTACCAAACGCAGGAGCTGGAGCTCACACTGGGGCCCTGGTGATGGAAATGCCTGGACAGACAGCGGCTTGTGGGAATACATGCTGGAAACTGTTTCCTAGAAACTGCTCTCTCTTACACAAATAAGAACAAAATCCGTAATAAACAAGAAGAAAGTCGTTCCTGGGTTTGTTCCCATTCTTAATAGTTTGTCTATATTAAGGATACTAGTGCCTGTCTCGTTTTGAAGTTATATCAAACCACTTTTAAAGGAAATAAAGGTTGCAGGGTGTTAGATGTCACTAGGCTCCCACCACATGGCCCGTCCAAACATGTCTCTAGTTCCATTTTATCTACAGTTTCTACCTAGATTTTCTGTCCAATCACCTGGGCCTCTTGGAGTCCTAACTCCACACTCCAGGGTTTTGACCAGGTTCATCTAAACCTTAGAGGGCTTCAACCTCATCCATTCCTTAGGAACCAGTTCAAGTCTCACCTTTTCCATAATAAAAAGAAAGAAAAGCAGCTGTAACAAGAACTGGGATTTGTGGGCTTCCAGGCACTGTGCTGACCCTGCCCTCACACATATCTTACAACAGCCCTGAGAGGTGAATATGCTGTGGTGGTTCTCAAAGTGTGGTCCCCAGCAGCAGCACCTGGAAAGGAGCTAGCACTGCAAATTCTCAGCCTCACTCCAGACCTATGAAATCAGACACTCTGTAGGTTGGCTCCAGCCATCACTGCTTACGACCTCCAGGTGATTTTGATAAACTAAAGTTCGAGAACCACTGAGACATTGCCAGTACCCCCAACTTACATAGGCGTTAACTCAAGAGTAACTGTCTCGTTTGCCTCAGGCTGTTTAGTGCTTAGGACATAGAACAGTTTAACACACTAAAACCAGGGAAGTGGGAGACAAACCAGTGAGAATTAGAGTAACCCTTAGTAAGTGAGGTTTAAATTAAAAAGAGTCAAAAGGGTCGAATTAAAGTGCTAGAGCTTGGCCTTGAACACAGGTATCTGAATTCCAAACCCACATTTTAATTTAATCAATGCACTATAGTTCCATGCCAAGAATTTGGGGGATGTCATATTTTTTCCATCGAAAAACTCATATAAGTGTAGAATTACTAATGCAATCAGTGCTCACAGTGTGCTGTGAGATTCTACTTTAGAGGATTTGGCCTGGTCTGGGTGTGCTTAGAGGACAGTGCTTCTTAAATGGACCAGGCACTCTGAGTAACGTAAGATCACCTAGGGACCGCACAAATGCACAAGCAAGTCTGGGGCAAGCCTGATTTCAGTTTTATCAATCTCCTAGGGACTACAGTTTGAATAGCTCGGGGCTACACCAGTGTTTCCCAATTTTGTCTGCACATTAGAATCCCCTGGAGATCCTTTAATACTCTCAAAGCCCAGGCTGCACCCCAGGCCAATTTAGCCATAATCTCTGTGGGTTGGTCACAGCCATCGGTATTTTTGGAAGCTCCTCAGGGGATTTTGCTGTGCAGACAAGTTTGCGCATCACTAGGTCTCACCCATGCCCTCTCAGCTGCTCCGACTTGGACTTTGAGGCTCTTGGCTCCTTGGCTTAATAATTCCCTTCCCCAAACACTCGCACTCTGTTGGTGGAAATGTAAATTGGTACAGCTGTTATGGAAAACAGTCTGAGGGTCCTTAAAAAATTTAAAAATAGAACTGCCATACAATCCAGCAATCCCACTTGTGGGGGACACATCCAGAGGAAGTTAAATCAGTGTTTTGAAGCGGTATCTGCATTCCAGGCTCGTTGCAGCAATATTCCCAACAGCCAAAATAGGGAAACAACTTAATTGTCTGCCAGTGGATGGAGGGATAAAGAAGTGAGGCATGCACACACAAATACACACACACACACTGGAATATTATTCAGCCTTAAAGAATAAAATAATGCCATTTGTGATTGAATGAATGAACCTTGGAGCATTATGCTAAGAGAAATACCAGGCACAGAAAGACAAATCTGTATGATCTCACTCACTTGTGGCGTCTACAATAGTCGAAGTCAGAGAAATCCAGAGTAGAACGGTGGGTGCCAAGGTCTGGGAGTTAAGGGGGATGGGCCTGCAAGTCTTACTCTCTTACCTCATACTCGGGAAAACAAAGATTCTCTTGGCCCAGCCTGAAGCCCTCACCGGCGGCTTCCCAGAGCTTGGGGAGGTGAGTGCGCAATGGTCAAAGGGTACAAAGGTTCAGTTACGCTAGAAGAGTTAGCTCTAAAAGTACAGCCTCACAGCTGTGGTTAACACTGTGTCGGATGCTTGAAATTTGCTAAGAGGGTCGACCTGAAGTGTTCTCTTTACAAAACAAAAAACATAACTCTGATGAGGTTGAGGTCACTAATTAGGTCACTAATTTGATTACTTCACAATGTCTATCAAAACGTCAAGTTTTGCCCCTTAGATACATACAATTTTTATTTGTTAAGCCTCAGCAAAGGGAAAACAATTCCCCTTCTCACACTCAGCTTATGGACTATTCCCTACAAGGAGAGTGTTCACAGGAAGTTTGACTTTTGTTATTGCTGTTTCATTTCGGTCACATCTGCCCTGGCACAAGCCCGCCTCACAGGTTTTACTGCCAAAGGCAGTGATTTTCTCAACAACCAGATACAAGGGAAACCACAGCCCTTCCTTTTCCTCTAAATTCCACTGGCTCGACTCCTCTCTGGGGCTCTCATCAATATGAGACCCTCTGTCCCCGCTGAGGCCAGGGATGTCCCCAAATCCTCCCCAACTCCAGAGGGGCTTCAGGAATCCCACTAGACAGAGGAGCTCCACCTGGGAACACATACACCCAGACGGTTACGAGCTGCACGGGACGTCACTGCTGTTTTCGTTTTTTCCACTTTAGAAGTATCCTCTCTGCGGGGAGTGGCCTGGCCATGAAGGCTTTTTTCACTTGCTGGCTTTAGAACCAAGGGTGTACGCTTTTTCCATGTTTTGAAACTCCCTGACAATTGAGAAAATGAGTTGCAAAAACACACAATCTTTTTTTTTGAGACAGAGTTTCACTATGTCAGCCTCGGTAGAGTGCTGAGGCGGTACAGCTCACAGCAACCTCAAACTCTTGGGCTAAAGTGAATCTCTTGCCTCAGCCTCCCAAGTAGCTGGGACTACAGGCACCCGCCACAATGCCTGGTTCTTTTTTTTGTTGCAGTTGTCATTGTTGTTCTGGGCCAGGTTCAAACCCGCCTGCCTCAGTGTATGTGGCCAGGACCGTAACCACTGTGCTATGGATGATGAGCCAAAAAAACACAATCTTAACAGAGCAATGAAGTCAGTACACTCACGAATACAGTAACTCTCTGCCCATAATTTAAACTCAACTTTGCTGCCGTTCCTGAACCTGGCTAGACCCTCTGCCCAGTCACTCCTGGACAGGTCTTGTGGGGCCCCAGGGTCAGCGGGTGGGAAACCAGGGAAGCTGGTGAAAGGTGAACAAAGACCCTTTCCAGTCTGTTTGATCTTAAATGTCTGGGTGACTTTTCACACCTGATTCCATAATATATATATATTTTTCTTTTATAATGTAAAACAAATGCTCCTTTCTTTGTTCCTACCAGTGTTCAGGTAGAACCACCCTGTGTTTGCCCTCTGGCTTTTGCTCACTCACCTCCCCAGGCTTTGGGAAACCCCGAGGGAGGGCTTCAGGCTGTGGCCAAGAGAATCTTGTTTTCCCTAGTATGAGAGGAAGGAGTGGGACTGTTAGGCTATAATAGAAAAATACCAGTTAACTTCGGGCAAATTCCTGAGCTGTAAGCCCTCAACAAAATGGAGTAAGTCTGGTTCACTCCCAAGATAGACAGGAAAGTACTCACTAACTTCTCGCTTGACTAACTTCTGGGCCTGGGAAATAAACCTACTGTCCCCAAACTGACCTTTAGACAATATCGGATGGAGAGAAAACTGAGACAAAGATACATGGAGGAACTAAGATGTATGGGAAAACATTAAAACAAAGATGTATGACGTATGGTTAACTAATCACAAAATTCTGCTTCTGTACAATGCTTGCTTGCTACCCCACCCGAATGTACCTGGACAGCCTGAGTGCCAACCGGGATGCAGACCAAGCCTTAAAAATCCGTAAGCACTCGGGGCTGCTCTCAGAAACCCCAGTAGGGACACTGAGGCAGTTGCCAGCTGGCTCTTCAATAAGAGGACTCTGCTGTAAATTTGGCTTGTTTGGCAGTGTAGTCTTTGTGGAACTCCTGGGCACAACAGGACTTGCAGCCCCAGTCCTAGGGGGCGGGAGGTGTCTATTTTTTATCCTATCCAACATTAAGATGACTGGCTTAGGACACGATGGCAACAGGCAGACGGACATACAGAACTGGCTGCTGTCTTTCTCCACCCTGGAACTTCCTTTCTCTACCCTCTGAACTATGCTCTCCATGGTGACATGAAATCTAAACATCCTAAAACCATGGCAAGTCCCACACAGATGGCACCAAAGACTACATTAGAGGTCAGATGACATAACCCTCTGGGAGCTCTGTGCGTGTTCTTTTTTCTTTCTTTCTTTTCTTTTTTTTTCTGAGACAGAGTCTCACTCCATCACCCTTGGTAGAGTGCCGTGGTGTCATAGCTCACAGCAATCTCAAACTCTTGGGCTTAAGCGATTCTCTTGCCTCAGCCTCCCAAGTAGCTGGGACTATAGGCACCTGCCAGAACACCCAGCTATTTTTGTTGTTGTTGTCGTTGTTGTTTAGAAGGCACGGGCTGGGTTTGAACCTGCCAGCCCTGGTGTATGTGGCTGGCGCCCTAATCACTGAGCTACGGGTGCTGAGTCGTGTGTTCTCATCTTCAATTTCTACCCTGGGGTTGCTTGCTCCTTGGACACTTCCCTTCCTTTGGACAAGCATAGATGTGAAGAAGTCACTACGACTTAGATGCCCTTTCCCTGGACTGTATAAAGTGCACAGACACAGACTGACACTCGCTCCACTGAGACAGTACTGAGAATTCCGTGGGTGGAAAACTTCTTTTGTCTTGCTCTGTCTTTAAAGATCATTCTGTTTAAAGCAACAAAATAAGAACACAGTTGGTGACTGATAAGCTGGTAGCAGAAGTCCCTACAGGGTAACAGCTTCGATTATTTTTCATATGAAAATAGGTTTGCGTGTGTTAAATTTATCCCATGGACTGGCTGTAGTTGAAAGAGTCAGATGGATTTATCTCATGATGTTAGGGGTTTCTGAGGTCCCATATAAGGTTTTAAACAAATGCTCAGTGAAAGAAAACTTACTCTCTATAAGAAATGACATTTTCTTTTTAATGTTTTGAATTAATTAAACCATTCAGTTTTGTCCCTCAAGATATAAGAGAATTTGTATTTGGGGGAAAACATACCATGTTCTCTTTTTTGAACCCTGGTCTCAACATGTCATGTTTAAAGGGTAAGATTAAGTTAGAATCTAGGAGGCTGCAAAGGAGAAATGAATTCATGGAGTCCCAACACGTTGCACAAGAGCATGGGAGGTGGAGGGATGCATGGGGGTGCCAGAACCTTTTGAGAGCAGAGAAGGGGATGGTTGCTCCTCTGTCTCCTGAACCAGCTGTTCCTGAAGTCGGCCCTAATCTCTGTGTTCAGGTTACGTAAGGAACACGGCCCTGGGGCTGTTTCGGAAAAGGCCACTTCCTGGAGGAAGATTTTAACTTTCCTAGACTATATACCCACACTCCTTTCCTCTATGGTCTCCTAACCACAGCGATGGCCCTTATGGGAACATGGCTACACTTATAATCACTTACATGGTTTTCTCTTCCCATCCAGGGGAAGGAATAATTGGAGACCACCAAGGTCAACATCATCTGTGAACAAAAAGGGTTAATCTGGCCTTAAAAACAGAGTAGAAAAGCAAATCCAGATGTGGAAAGGAAACAGAAAACGAAAGCTCTCTCTGTTTAAGATGCTACCTTACTTCTCCCTCCCCACCTGGGCCACTGATTTGAGACCGGTTTGAGAACAGCTGGGATGCTGAGAGTGGGGGCCATGAAAGGAGTAAGCATGTGGAAGTCTGCCGCTGGGCTAGCTGACTAGCTGATGGTGGCTCTAAAGCCGTAAGCCATCTCCGCAGATGACTTCGCCATCTGCATCCTGGACAATTCCTGATTAAAACACCCATTACTGCAGGTACAGCTCCTTCGACCATCTGGCCTACTAACTGGCTCCTCTAGAATTATCTACCTTTTACAATTTCACCTGGCACAGAGGAGCAGACACTGGGTGCTCAGCCGCCCAACACAGGCCACTGTTTTCTCCTTCCTCTGTCTGCCTTTTGAATACTAACACTCTTTAGCATTTTGAGCACTTCCATCAAAAATAGGCGAAGAGGTGATAAGACTCAGATTGGTACATTTTTCCAAGGGTTTGTAACTCTTGGAAAGGCCTGACAGGAGGGATATTTGGACAGAGGCGCTATAGCAATTCTATGACATCATTTGTGTGGCCAGGCTCCCTCTCCCCGTTGGCACTGGTGACAGCCTTTGAAAAGGTGGAGCCTGGAAAGAGTCACAGAATATCTCTTTTATCTTTCGAAGGTGATGGGGCTGGGATCGCTTTGAAAAAGAGGAGTATGGAATAAGGCAAAACGCTCCAAATCCTAAATCGAGCGGTTCATTGCTGGGTGACTGGATGTGCGTGATGGCGTGTGGAAAATCTAGGAAGCTGGAGGTCTCAGCCCAGCACGTGGACTCTTTTGTTTAACATTCTGCTGGCAGGGTGAGCTGATGACGAAGGAGCCCGGCCCCTGTGGCTGCCAGCTTCTTGCTGATAGCTGATGTCTACCCGCCACTGTCTCCAAATCAGGCCCACAAATCCTACGTTTTGGGGGCCACGTCGGACTGGAGTGATAGGATTTTTAAGACTGAACTAATATTTTCCTCTGACACCAGCTCCCTTTGAACTAGCTACAGACGCTGCCCTGGCCAACGTGAACAGTGAATCGCAGAGATTGACAAAAACCAGCCCAGGGGCAAAACCTTCTCAGCTGTTTTGAGAATGGTTTTGCCCCTTTGAGAATCTCCCAAGTTTCTAGGAAAGCCAGGTTCATTATCTGAGTGCCTAACTGCTTAACTGATTTGGTTGGAGAGAGGTTCTCCATCTCCTTTGATCTCAGGACTTTTTATGAGTCTTTTGAGACCATAAGGATCCCCAGAGGATGGGCACTGTGGCGATGGTCTCTGAGAGAGAGTCCTATAGGGCAAGCGCTGACCTGGTATTTCTTGCTAAACTAAGAGCTTCTAAACTCTAACACAATGTTTTTTTCCCCCTGGAGTCATCTTTCTTTTTTCTTAGATAGGCTCTGCCAGCTTTGGGGACAATATAATAAGGCCACCAGCCTGTCTAAGAGCCAGACGTTATCCAGCCTTCCTGGGACTCTCATGTGGAAATTGACCAAGTAGCTTGGGGGAAGTCAGGACAGAAGAAGCTAGAGTCCCCCGGGGACTCCTTACTCCATCTTACTCCCCTCACCTCCCTTTCTTAAATGAGAACAAGCTGTTGATGTCCCCAGGCCTTGTATCTTCAGGTTACACTTGGAAATTAAAATCTAATTGGTTTCATGGTTCTTAGATTTGGGCTCTTTCTTAAGGATGAATCTGTTAACAAGGAATCTGTAAGCAATACCTACTTAATATACTTGCCTGGTTTTATATGATGCTCCTGATTTTAGTAGCCTGATGTCTTAAGAATGTTACCCTATCAGAATGTAACTTGATGTGTGTTTGTGCATGTGTGTGTCAGGATACTATCTGCAGTATTACAGATCTTTCCAAGGATAGCACACTTTTTATTGGAGTTAGTTTTGGACATGGGGAGGCATAGCATACTAGGTTGGAAGATTTTAACTTTACCAGTCTGAGTCTTAATATCTTAAAAGGAAATGTGCTGTATAAATGTACTGCACTGTTATTAAAAGTCTGAAGGCTTTGCTTACACTAATGCTTCCTGCTGTGAATCTCAGGCCTAAATTCCAAGGCTAACTTGTAGAACAATGGAAGCATTGAGACACACACACTCGGAAAGGGATTTCCTTCAACCAACATTGGTGCCTTGATATAAAATACCACTGATGTTTTACCTTTAGCAAGATGTTTTTAAACAAGCATAGTTTAAAACAAGCATGTAGTACCTTTAGCAAGATGTTTTCCTGGTTTAACATAAGCGTCTTACTTATAAATGACTCCCTTCTTCTCTTTTTTGATATTATGTATTTTTTAAACTAATATTAAATACACTTTATAGTTCAAATGTTTTATCCTTTCTTGATTTTCCACCCACATAATTATCTAATTGTATACACTATATATGGTTGGATTCTAAAGGATCTTAAAGAATATTAAGGCCAAATTTTCCCAAGCTCAGTTTTTGTTTTTTTTTTTTTTCAGTTTTTACCCAGGGCTGGGTTTGAACCCACCACCTCCAGCATATGGGGCCGCTCCCCACTCCTCTGAGGCACAGGTGCCAAGCTCAGTTTTATGAGACAGAAATTAGCAAATCGTCATTCATTCTGCAAACAATTCACTTTCAAGGTCTCACTTTTAAAACTCATCTGACACAATTCAAATGTAAAATAGACCTATAGAAGCCAAGTTCCTTTATAAAAAATTATCTCTTGTGTAAATTTAGAATTCTTCATTTAACTAGGTGGCCTAGGAAAGAGGCCAAAGTCCTGCATCCCTGAGCCTGGCTACACGCGGCTCCTCTGTTTTGGACCATTTCTCTCTCCTTTCACCTAAGAAATCTTATTGTCCTTCAGATATCCCTGTCATATGGTCTTGAAAGGCCCATCCCTTGCATGTCTTTGTATTATAGTGCCCATGATAATGGTCATCATTTAATCATGTGTGTAACTTCTTACTGCCATTCTTTCCTGCTAGACTGTAAGTTCTAGGAGGGCAGGATCCCTCTGTGTCTAGTTCATTTCTCTATTACCAATGCCCAGAAGAATGTGCCTCGTGCATAATAACTCCTCAGTAAAAGTTTGTTTAGATAGATTCTTTCTTTCTTTTTTTTGAGACAGAGTCTCACTCTGTCACCCTGGGTAGAATGCCATGGCATCGTCTTAGCTCACAGCAACCTCAAACTCTTGGGCTTAAGCGAGTAGCCTCAGCCTTCTGAGTAGCTGGACTATAGTAGCTGTTATGATGCCTCACTAGTTTTTCTATTTTAGTAGAGACGGGAATCTCACTTTTGTTCAGGCTGGTCTTGAACTCATGAGCTTAAGCAATCCACCCTCCTCGGCCTCCCAGAGTGCTAGGATTTTAGGTGTGAGCCACCTCGCCCAGCCTAGATAGATCCTGTTATAACACTTTGATTTTTGCCTTCTATCTACACTTCTTCGTGACACATCAAAAGCTAACACTTGTTAGACACTCTGCACTTGAGGCTGATGCCTGTAGAAGAAGTCTAAAGGAAAAAGAGCTACCCTGATGTCCTATGGCCACCCACTTCACTGCCTTTCTCAAAGACCCTCGTCCCCTCCGTCAGGTTCTAGCAATGGGTCATCTCCTCTCCTCTTGGAATATACATCAATAGTTTCAACTCTTCCCTCCAGCTCTCACGTTTATTCCAGGAGTGTTTTCAGCTCCCGGAATCCCTTGTGGCCAGACCAATGGAACTGCCAACTTGCCCCCTTCGCCTCCTGACCCCACTGGTTTTCCTGTGGTTGTGATATCCTTGCCTGCCCTGTCACCTGGACCGGACTTCTGAATCCCAGTCAACTGCCCAAGGCAAGGAGACTTGGAAAGAAATGCCCTGCTTATTGTAGCAAAACTCAAGTTTTCCTCACTGTGTGGTCTGTTTCTAGAAGCCTCCTCCCTTGGGCAGTGGATCCTGGAGGTAAAAGATACTCCCCTGATGGGAAAGCCAATTTTTTCACCTTCTGGAAAGCAACTCCTTGGAGAGAGAAAACCTGACTTTAGAGATAATACGAGTACCGGGAAATTGAGAAAACTCAAGCCAATTGGTGAGAGTCATTAAGCTTTGCAGACTTTCCATGGCATTTTGGGTCTTGGCTCGTTGCTTTAGAATATCCCTTTATTCACTCCTGCCCCTGCGATGATTTGCTGACGAGGTGCTGGGGAGGTCTGTGCATGTTGGAGTTGAACCTGAGCCCTGGCTGCAATTTCACTACCTGTGTGACCCCCCCAAGTAGCTTCTCCTTGCTAAATTTTTTTTTCTCATCTTTAAAATGGGTCATAATCCCTACTAGCTTCACGGGATGGCTGTGAGAATCCGGTGTGATGACGCCGGTAGGATGTTTTGAAAACTACAAAGCACCATAGATGTTGAGGATAATCAAGCATGAATCAGTGATTTTCAGCTGGTGTGTCACGAAAATTTTTAAAGCTCATTAATTAAATTATATTTGAAAGAATTCAAAGCTCAGTCAGTAATTGTTTTTTTTTTTAAATTCCTTTTTTTGATCAACATAATTTAAGTGTGCCACAGAAGTTTAACTATATGTTCAACTGTGCCTTAGGATCAAAAATGTTGAAAACACTGCAGTAGATGCTTATGAAACCTCGTGCTGCTTCTTCATGATTTTGTCCTGTATGATTATTGACTTATAACTTTTCTTTAAAGAGAACACTTTTTAGGAACTAAAGGTAGACCTACCATTTGATCCTGTAATTCCTCTACTAGTAATATACCCAGATGATCAAAAATCATTTTACAAAAAAGACAGTTGTGCCAGAATGTTTATTGCAGCCCAATTCATAATTGCCAAGACATGGAAACAGCCCAAGTGC
>CAUYRH010008235.1:0-53649 GCA_963574655.1 Perodicticus potto
GGGCAGAGGCAGGGGCAGGGGCAGAGGCAGGGGCAGGGGCGCAGCGGAGCCGGGCGGGGGAGGCGCCGGGGCAGGGGCAGGGCAGAGGCAGGGGCGCAGCGGAGCCGGGCGGGGGAGGCGCCGGGACGCCGGGGCGGCAGGGCCTCTTACCCGTGGTGGACAGCACGGTGCTGGCGAAGAAGAGCGCGGAGGTGAAGTCCCAGTTCCAGTTGCCCGACGCGTTGCTGAGCACCGACACGCCGTAGTTGCTGGCCTCCAGCACCCGGCCCAGGAACTGCTCGAGCTGCTGCTCCGACAGGCACTCGTGCTCCTCCAGGAAGCGCCGCTTCAGCTTGCGCAGCTCCTGGCGCAGCAGGTCCTCGTAGGGCAGCTCCACGGACGAGAAGACCACGGCGCCGAAGACCAGGTAGAGCAGGTAGCCGAGCACCAGGAAGCCGAAGCACCAGGCCGAGCGGTGCCGCTCCACCAGGCGCACGCACGAGCTGCCGGCCAGGGACTGCAGCATCTTCGCCGCCGCCGAGGCCGAGCCGCACACCGGCCGGAGCGGCCGCCGCCCCCGCGCCCCGCGGCCCCCGCGCCGAGCCCGCCCCGGCCCGCCCCGCTCCGCCGGCGGCGCAGTCCCCCTGCGATTGGCTCGCTCCGGCGGGATGTCTCGTCCCTCTTTTCCTGGTTCCCTGCAATATACAAAGCCCAGATGACGTGGCGCTGACGTCGTTGCCGGCTCAGGTAACCAGCGAGTCGGCGGAGACCGCGCGCAAACTTGGCCGCAGCCCCCGGGCGCCCCCGCCCTTGGCGCCGCCGCGCGGGCTGCGGCGGGGCTCGGTGAGCACAGACCCTTGAGCTCGGCCGGCCCGGTTCTCCGGCTCCCCCCGGGTCCGGTCACCAAACCCGAGCGGCCCGCGCGGTGTGTGTGCGGCTCGCGCGCGCTCCCGCGTGGCGCTCCCGTGTCGCGCGCTCCTGTGCGGACGGGGCCGATTCGGTCGGAGGTGCACCTGCCTCGCAGGTATTTCCTCCTAATCAAAGCCTAAAAGTTACAAAATAGCCAGCGCTGAAATACTTCCCTTCTGTGACTCACTGGCTGAAGGGCTGAGCAATCCGGTGCCAGTGACAGCGGTGAAATACGAGAACCTCGGAGTGGAAGGCACCTCGGATCAGGAAAGTCTGTTCCTTCCCGCCCACCTCTCACGAGGGAGAGTTTCAGAAGGGTCCTATTTCTGAGCTCGAATTCTCTAAACATAAAACTTAGGTTTTGTGGTGAAGAAATGTCCCAAGGTGTCAGAGGTTGGTGAACTGCCTTAACCTGGATAAGAGTAAAAATGAGTGCACCCTTCTGGAAAGGCAATTTTGCAGTACGTGTTTCGAGAGGTTAACAGAGTTTGTATTTTAATTCAATGACATGTCCTAAGAAAAAGTAAGCAGGCAAACGTTTTCATACATGACCTCTATATGCACATATATACAGTCGTGTAACATGGATTATTTAGAGATAATTACAGTATAGATGAAATGTAGAATCAGGAGCAACCAGAATAGAAAATGTTTCAGTAATTTATGGTGTCTCTACGGCAAGGATGTCATTGAAGATGTGCTGAAGACTATTGAAGCAAAACTGTGTAGAGGACCAAATATAAAAACCATTTATATTTTGTATTGTAAAATAGAACTACATCTACATAATTGATCTACTGCATGGAAATTAAAAACCAGCTCCCAGCCTTTGTCTTTGGAGTACATAGGTGTCTTTGATTTCTTGTACTTTTTTATGTTTTTCAAAGTTTCTACAGTAGACATTTTTGTAATCAGAAAAAAAAACACTACAAATAAACAAAACCGAATTGTACGATTATTTATTTATTTATTTTGTTTTTTTGTTTTGAGACAGAGTCTCACTATCACCTTCAGTAGAGTGCTGTGGCATCACAGCTCACAGCAACCTCAACCCCCTGGGCTTAAGTGATTCTCATGCCTTAGCCTCCCAAGTAGCTGGGACTACAGGACTACAGGCACCTGCCACAACGCCCAGCTAATTTTGTTGTTACTGTTGTTGTTATTGTTGTTTAGCAGGCTCAGGCTGGATTCAAACCCACCAGCCCTGGTGCATGTGGCCGGCACCCTAACCACTTAGCTATGGGCGCCCAACCAGTACGATTATTTATTACCATACCTAGCCTGAAGTTCTTTTTAAAGTTCCCATTTTGTATTTTTATGAAACGTCTAAATACGCATCAGTGATTTTTCACTTTCAGTAAATAATCTCACCTCTATGTCACTCAGAAGATTGAAGTCTTCCCTCCACTTTACTTGTCTGTACTTCAAAATATCATTATCTATTTCTTTTCTTTGCTCTTACCCCAAGGAAAAACATACTTATCTTTATTTTCAAGATGAAGTTATTAACCTGCCATTCTCCATGCGTTAGCCTCTGGGAGCCCTATCAGTGAGCGCCCTACTCTCCCCTCAGCCTCTGGAGCCCTCGCCCTATCAGTGAGTGCCCTACTCTTTTAGAACACGAGTCTCTCCGGTGGCACCTGTGGCTCAAAGGAGTAAGGCGCCAGCCCCATATGCCAGGTTCAAACCCAGCTCTGGCCAAGAACTGCAATAAAATAAAATAAACAGGAATCTCTTCTGGCCCTTTTCCTTTTGCCTACAGATCATCCCAAGGCCCCACCCTGCAGTGTCCTCTGCCTGTGCTCTATAACCCTTTCTCTCTCTAATCTTGATTGTTGTCTATTTGATCTGTTGGCGGAGCCCTTTGTCCTGAGGCCATCTCATCCTGCAGCACACGCTCGAGTTCTCCTGCCTCTCTCAGTGACTTGCCTCCCCATGTCTCTGCTCATGTGATTCCTAACGCACAGACAGCCCTTCGTCTCCATCTGTGATACAATTTCTATCCTCCAGAGCCTGGCTTAGATGCCATGCTTCGTCCATGAAACCTCTGATGCCCCAAAGGGATGTAGTTTCTTCCTCCTCTTAAACCACACAACTCTCTGAGGGCCAGAGTTTGTGGGGAACTAGGGCTTCACTGCATGCATAGGTGTGGTTACATTGTTCTATACTCATATAATACATATATATGTGCAGCTTTTGAGACACCCTCATTGAAAGGTAGGGATTGTGTCCCTTGTTTCTGAATCTGGGTGCACTTGTGACTTGCTTCAACAAGAGAGTGCATCAGAGATGGTACTAGGTGATTTCCAAGGCTTGATCCTAAAAACGTAGCAGCTTCCAGCTTTTTTCACTGGACCACTCCTCTCTTTGAGCTGTGAGCCATCACATAAAATGTCTGATTACTTTGAGGCTGCCATGCTGGTGAGCCCACGTGTAGGTGTTCAAGTGATAGTCCCAATTAAGTCCAGCCTTCTGACCAGACATCTGAGAGCAGCCATCTTCAGCCCTCAGGCCAAGCCATCTACCTGCTAAATGTCATAATTCTGTCCATGCCACCTAGGACAAAAGAATTTTCCGGCTGAGTTCCATCTGAATTATAAAATATAATTAGTTAGTTGTTTTACGCCACTAAGTTTGGGGGTAGCTTCTTATACAGTCTTAGATAAGTAACAAATAATATGCATCCAGACTGTGCCAAACCTTAAAAATCATCATTACACATTTTCTTCAAATGAATTTGTCATTCTTTCTATATTTCATTCTCTGGCTAAAACTGCCAAGTTCCATTTTACAACTAGGCCAAGGATATCAAATACTTCTAAATCATATTTACTCCCAGACTCCAAGTAGAAACCGGAAAGGTCAGGAGAGTGGGCGATGGGGGCTTCGGTCCTGCCCTGCATGTTGAGTTCCGTGGAGTAGAGCCTTGCTGTGGGGCTGAGGGGTCCATGTGTCTCAGAGATGACGTGAGCCTGCTAAACCAGCTTGGCTGTCTTCCTTCCTCTTTCTGGCCCACTGCTCTGGACAGATTTGCCTGTCCTCAAGGAAGTTAGCAATCTCAGAAATGTGAGGATTTTCCCTTCTGTTGAAACCCTTCCCCCCTGTGGTTTGTAGGTACCTCGCTGCTGACTAGCTTCTTGCCTGGGCCTCCTCCTAACGTGGATCCAGAGGACCATCTGAGCTGAAGCTGCCTCCCCTGCATTCCACATGCCAGAGGCCATCCCTAAGTTCCTCAGAAGAGAAAGGGACAGTAGAAGAGAACTCAGGAAAGAGTGCAGAGACACACAGGAGGGGTGCAGGGCTGGAGAGGGAGGGGGAAGAGGCCAGGAGAAGTGGCCATGGCTGCTTCTGCATCGGTGTAGCCTCTGATTGACATAATTAGTAGACTGGTGAACTTGCTTTATGAAAACCAACCTTGCACTTGGCACAGAGCCTTGCAAATTAATCTGACGTACAGTTAATGATGTAAATGATCACTAGCGTGTTGCATGATAATTAGACAGAAATGGGCTTAATTATCTCAATAGGTTAGGATGATGGGACCAATTTGTAGAGATGGTAGTTCTATAAAAAATGTCACTTGGGTTCAAAAGTGAAATTCACAAATACAGGGATGGGGAAATTCAATCAATCACAACCAGTACAGAAAGTTAGCATTTGTAACCCCATTTCTGGGGATATACCCAAAAAAGTTGGAAGCAGGGACTTGAACAGATGTTTGTATATCCAGGCTCACAGTAGCACTAAAATAGCTAAAAGGAAGCAGCCGAGTGTCTATCCGCAGATAAATGGATAAACAAAATATGATGTCTACATACAGTTGAATAGTGTTCAGTCTTAAAATTCTGACACATGATCTCAGTGGGATGAAGCTTGAGGACATTATGCTGACTGCAATAAGCCCATCACAACCAGACCAGTACTGTTTGATTCCGCCTACATGAGGAACCTGGAGTGGTCAAATTCATAGAAACAGAAAGTGGAATGGTGTTTGCCCAGGGAGTAGGGACAGGAGAGAATGGGGAAAGATTGTTTAATGGCTACAGAGTTTTGGTTTTGCAAGATGAAGAGTTCTGGAGATGGGTAGGTGATGGGAACGGTTACGTAACACCGTCCGTGTCCTTAAAAATCACTGAACTTTATACTGAAAAAGTATAGGGTGGTAAATTTTGTGCTATGCATATTTTCCCTTTCTTTTTTTTTGAGACAGTTTCCCTTTTGTCACCCTCGATAGAGTGCCATGGAATCATAGCTCACAGCAACCTCCAACTCTTGGGCTTAAGCGATTCTCTTGACTCAGCCTCCCGAGTAGCTAGGACTACAGGTGCCTGCCACAATGCCCAGCTATATTTTTGTTGCAGTTGTCACTGCTGTTTTACCTGGCCGGGGCCGGTTTCCAATTCACCACCCTGGGTATATGGGGCTGCAGCCCTACCGACTGAGCCACAGGTGCCGCCCCATTACCATAATTTTTAAGTCAGCATTTGGGTTGGTGGTGGGGACACAAGCTTCAAGAGCAGCTGAAAGTCCCCCTCTGGTCAGTGAGCTCCCAGGCTGTACGTGTGATAGAGAGCCCTTGAGACGCAGAGAGTGCTGGATGGCTTAGGTGGGGGCACAGTACCAGGGACCTCACAAACCTGGAAGATACACCTGGCTGGGGATGGATCTGGAAACTCAGTGTGAAGAAATGTCTGGAGGATTCCAAGAGTTTAACCTGAGTGAAAAAAAAACATAGGAAAATCTGATAGCACTACGAGAAAAAAAAAAATGAGTTTACGTGTGGTCTTCAAAGGGAAGAGCTCGGATTAATGAGTAGAGGAGAGTAAGATTTCAACATCACTGTGAGAGGGAACATTCTCCTCCTGTGAACTGTGGAAGGAGCTGCCTGCAGAAACAGTAACAGAGAGAGAGCGAACAACTACAAACTGGGAAGGCTCAATGGAGAGTGTTTAGCTTTATGTCATTTACGTTTCTTTCCTAATCAGAGATTTTACGGTTTCAACACTTGAAAGGTCAAGGATATGGGGAGAAAAGGAAAAAAGCAGGTGAAACACTAAGTTTCCCTGAAGCACCTCTGAAAATGCCTGAATTTATAACCAGAGTTGCTCAGCATCCCCCAGCCCTTGAATATCTAAATCGCTGGCGATGCCATGCCCAGGTGTCGGGGAACCCTAATAGTACTGACCCTTAGCTTCTCTGTGACCTTTGGCTGAGGGTGTTGCCGTCCCCTCAGTGTGGTGGGAGGTGGCCATCCTCTGAGGGGTGCAGATCAGGTTCCAGCCTCTGCACAGGCTCTGCCAATAGGCAGCAAGTGACAAATGGCTCTTCTTCATGTCCTCCTGCCCACACAGACTTGGGGTGGCCTGGTCACTCCTGGCCTGAGCAGTGCCCATAATTTCCCCGCCATCATCCCTGTCTCTGATCGTGCCCTCCAACCACCCTACCTGTGAGTATGAAAACATAACTGATCCCTGCCCACCTCTCATTCAACACAGTCTCCATGGCTACAAGAGATAAAGAGGGAAGATAAAAGGAGAAAAGACATGAAGAAAGAAGAGTGAGAAAAAGATCTGATGGGTGGGGAGGACCTGAGAGTGCCCTAGTGCTTTCCACTGCAGTGTCCGGCCATGCACGTCTCTCCCCCAGCCTCTCTGGCCTCAGCGTGCCCCAGCACTGAAGGGAGGTGGTCACCTCGATGTTCACTTAGCAGCCTCATTTCATTCTCAGAAACAGGCGTATATGACGGCTTTGAAGGGCGGACCAGGCGCTGACGTCAGTACACAGCTTCCGGAGGGGAGTATCTTGAAGGTGATATTCAGCAATGAGGTAGGCAGCACTTTTTCAAGGAAGATTTTGTAACTTAATTGTCTGGCCTCATATATGTGTCAACAGTTTAGAATAGGCTCATCCAGGCTTAGTTATTCCCATGATTTCAGACCACGACATTGTACGGGGTTGTGGTCGTGATCCTGACAGCAAAAGAGAAAACAAGAGGTAGGTGGTATCTTTTTTGCCTCCTGAAGGAGTCCCAGCCCTGGGTGCTGGTTGTCATCACTGTTTCTGAGCCCTGTCCCCACCTGGATGACAGCACCTAAGCTGCCAGCTCTTCGACAATACATTTCATGACCTACGGTGTCTGCATGTGACTCACGTCAGCAGCATGAACACAGAGCACTATGTGGCATCCATGAAGCTTTCTGGCAAAGAGGGGCTTGATGCTGAAGGTCAGAGTTTTACCTTTTCAAGAGCCTAGTTGGAGAGAAAATGTTCAGATCCAGTGACACTGATATTCCCCACCTCCTTCTGCTAAACTCTAGGGCCAGGGCTCTGAGTTCGCCCATATAGTTCTAGGTCTACTAGATTAGTACCTCCTTTCAATCTTAGGATAGCAGCTTCTTCCCTATCGTGGGCCACTGTCATTTGAACTTTCCTGTATTTCAAGACCCTTGAAGAACAGGGGTTTGAACTGAGTGTGTCCACATATATGAGGATTGTCAGTAAGTATATTAGAAAAATGTGTGGAGATGTGCAACGATTTGAAAAAACTGACAGATGAGCTGTGTAGCCTAGAAATATTGAAAAAAAATAGTAAAAAGTATGTCATGGCTGCATAAAATATATGTAGATAGAAGTCTATTTTATCATTTACATTCACACACACATCTATTACATAAAAAGTTAAAATAGAGCTCAGCATGGGGGTTAACACCTATATCCTAGTGCTTTGGGAGGCTCAAGGGGGAGGATCCCTTGAGGCCAGGAGTTCAAGAACAGCCTGAGCAATATAGTGAGACCCCCCATTGCTACGAAAGGAAAGGAGGAAAGAAGGGAGGGAAGGAGAATAAGAGGGAAGAAGGAAGGAAAGAAAGGAAGGAAGAATATCTGGGTCCAATGGTACGCACCTGTAGTTTTAGCTACTCTAAAGGTTGAGGCAGGAGAATCCCTTGAGCCAAGAGTTTGAGGTTTCAGTGAATTATGATGACACCACTGCACTCTAGCCTGTGCAACAGAGTGAGACCCTATCTCAGAAAAAAAAAGAAGATATTAAAATTATCATTACACACAAATACTCACAGATCATACTGAACTACTGTAATAATTTTGTAGCTATTTCCTGTCGCTATTACTGTGAGCACAAGTGCTCTAAGCATCCGCTTATAAAGGCGTGTGATGCTAATCGTTTCCACTTGAGGAGCTCGTCTCTCCAGCAAATTGTGTATTGCAGTAAAAAGCGGTCCATTGCCCTTCTCACATATTTTTCATTGTGTTTAGTGCAATACCATAAACCCTGATTAGCGCTAGGGGACCCATACAAAGTACCACTAGTAATGCTGGAAGTGCTCCCCAAAAGCAGAGTAAAGTCATGACAATACAAGAAAAAGTGGAATTGCTTATTAAGTACTGTAGCTTGAGGTTTGCAGCTGCTACCGCCCACCATGTCACAATAAATGAAACCATTAAAACACAGAAAATGAAATCCCTGAAGCCATTGTTGTAGCTACTCCAACAGGTTTGAAAAAAAACCTATACTTTTTGTGAAAAATCTTTCTATATTATATGGAAAATGCCACTTTTACGTGGGTACAGCATTGCTATAACAAGCAACAATAAGCTTACTTTATTGTAAGAATACAGCATATAATATACACAACATACAAAATACGTGTTAATTGACACAGTTTATGTTATTAGTGAGGCTCCTGGTCACCAGTAGGCTATTAATAGTTAAGTTTTTGTGAGTTGAAAGTTACATGTGGATTTTTGACTGTTTGTTGGGTTGGTACCCCTAGCCCCCATGGTTTTCAAGGGTCAAATGTATAAAAACAATTTTTCTTAAATTGCCAAATATTTATTATTAATTTTTCACACTGTCCAATTATTTCAATAAGAATGTCTCCAAGATAGTATCAGTAGGCCTCATGAAGAGTCTTATCAAAGAGGCCCTAGAAATTTACGTCTCTGTTCACATGTTTTCCCCTTTCCCTCCCCCAGAATGCCCTCTGTCATCTCTTAATGGGCCTGGAGTAAGATAAATGTTTATGGGATTTTAAGCAGGTTCTTTCTTTCTTTCTTTCTTTCTTTCTTTCTTTCTTTCTTTCTTTCTTTCTTTCTTTCTTTCTTCCTTCCTTCCTTCCTTTCCTTCCTTCCTTCCTTCCTTCCTTCCTTCCTTCCTTCCTTCCTTCCTTCTTTCCTTCTTTCTTTCTTTCTTTCG
The DNA here is from genome assembly GCA_963574655.1 of Perodicticus potto. Classification (NCBI taxonomy): domain Eukaryota; kingdom Metazoa; phylum Chordata; class Mammalia; order Primates; family Lorisidae; genus Perodicticus; species Perodicticus potto. The sequence continues at coordinate 9,101 of CAUYRH010008235.1, forward strand.
TTTTTTTGAGACAGAGTCTCAATCTATCCCCCTAGGTAGAGTGCGGTGGTATCGCAGCTCACAGCAACCTCAAACTCTTGGGCTTAAGCGATTCTCTTGCCTCAGCCCTCCAAGTAGCTGGGACAACAGGCACCTGCCGCAGTGCCTGGCTATTTTTGTTGTTGTTGTTGTTGCAGTTGTCGTTGTTGTTTCAGCTGGCCCAGGCCAGGTTTGAACCCACCAGCCTCGGTGAATGTGGCCAGCTCCCTAACCACTGAGCTATGGCAGGTTAAGCAGGTTCCTTCTAGGATAAAATTAACAAAGGTTAATAATAATAATACTCTCAAAATAAAACTCTCTTCTAGGTTAAAATTAACAAAGGTTAATAAATAATAATAATACTCTCAAACCCATCAAAACTTGGGAGAATAAAACTAAGTATTAGCAACTACAGCAGACACAGTAAAAAACATCTTTGGTGTTCTCTTTAACCCTGCGGAAGAAACAATTCCTCTATTAGACTTTGAACTTTGAATGTGTGCCCTGACCATCAGCTTTTTAAAGACACGCCCTGCGTACAGATCCTGGGAGCAGGGCTGTGCCCATAACCCAGCACTAGCATGGATAACTGGGCTACAGACAGAACCTGGTTCCATGCCAGTTAAACCAGTGGTCGTCTGCCTCTGCGTCGGATTCACCAGCGTTATTTGAAAACTTAGCGAAGATTTTCATGAAGGCAATGGTGTGCACTGGGGCCGAAGACAATTGGTTGCAAGATAAGGAAACGGCTTGAGTGAAATGCAGGAATAGAAAGACACAGACGCAGAGTAGGCTTCTGTGAAATGATAGCGGTAGAAATAGAGACTGTGTAGGTTGTGAAGTCAATGGGAGGTGAGAAAGCAAAAATAGCAAATGAAGCTAATACTTCCAAAAAGTTTGACTATGCAGGGGAAGAGAAGGAGGAGATGCTGGAAGAACTTACAGGGTGTCATCTGAAAGATGAGAGAGGCTCCATCATAAAGACACTGGGGAAAAGTCTAGCAAGGGCCTGGGATGTGGGGCAGGAGAGAAGCAGGGAAGGTGGAGATGTGCAGGATAAAGAGGAGAAAGATTATCCAAGAAAATAGTCGAGAGTGTTGAGCGCCGTAGGAGGAGGTCACACAAGGATGAGATACGACCATCAAGACGCTGTCACCTTATCTAGTGCAGATTTATTGAAGTTAAAGAAGCAGAGAAGTGGAGAAAGTTGCCCAAAACAGAAGTTCAAATTACTTGATGTTGGTGGGATCACACTTACGGTGCATCTTACAAGGGTACAGGTGAAACTTACTAAATGCAGAATATAAACGTCTTCATATAGGGATTAAAAGGCCATGAAGGCTATGTTAAATAGTTCAATGAAAATATTTCAGATTGTATATGAAGTCAGCACGTTGTGCCCCATGATTGCACTAATGTACACAATTATGATTTAATAAAAATAAAAAATAAATTAAAAAAATTACTTGATGAAAGAAAAGGGAGTCTATTGATGAGCATACAGGGTTGAGGGAGGATGTGTGTGTGATCGGAGGAATGTGACCGTGTTGTGAGTTTAAAATGAGATTTGAACATGATTTCTGGGAAGGAGCCAGTGGAAAAGTTGGGACTGTAGCAAGAAGAGAAAGAAGAGACAGGTGACAAGGGATGGTTCCAGAGACAGTGGGCAGGACTAGAACTGGTTGCACAGATGTGATAGACAAAGAGAAGGAGAGAAGTAGATGGTTAGACTGTCCATTCATTTATGGCTTTAACGAATAGAGATTGAATACCTGCTATGAAACAAGAAAGACGCTAGATTCATGGGACATGATAAGAGTGAGCAAATGATTATGTTTTTGTCTTAAAGGAATGTATTCAAATGAGGGAGCCAAATACCAAATATTCCCTGAACTAGGAAGAGTGAAGTACATGCATCCATGTTCATTAATAACATGCAAGTCTGACTGAATATGGAGACCAGTAAGTACTGTTTGGTCTGTGCTGAAAGATGACACGAATTAACTGCTAAAGAAAGAGGTGGGATTCGGGGAGAGGGCTGGAACTTTGCAGGAAAAGAGACAAGATTATGCAAGAACTTGTAGGACAAATTAAGAATTCTGATCTTTTTCTAGGAATTACATAAGGGGTTTCAGCATAAAAATGACCACTTTGCAGAATGAAGAATGGGTGGAGCGGGAGTGGGTTTTCACAGAACAATTGGAGGGAGTGGTCCAGGAGAGTTATGGGGGCAGTTTGCACCAATGTGTGCCAGTGCAAAAAGAGCAGGGGTCACTATGGACTTCTGTTCTTAGTTGCAGCCTCCAAACCGGAACACAGCCTAGTACATAGTAGGAGCTCAATTAATGGGTCTGAAAGTTAGATGAATGAATGAATGTGGGTAAAAAGGCTCAGACTTGAGCAGTCCCTAGGATTTAGGGCTGGACTGAGTGAGCAGGTGGAGCTGCTAAGAGAGGTTTCTGGCTTGTGTATCAGTTTTAATGGTGGTGGTGTCATTAACTGAAGTCAGAAAGAGTGGAAGAGAATAAGATTTGCAGGGAAGGTCATGATCCAAGTTTAAGACAGGCTGAGTTTGAAGTTGAATAGACAGACATTCAAGAGAATATGTCCCATAGGCAGTTAGGTATGTATACTTGCCAGTAGCTGAAAGAATTCTTGGTGGAGATATAAATCAAAACAGGAGGTTATCTAATTTAATATTCATATGTGGAATATTTCTAAGTAAAGACTCAATTTTGCACATCGTCATGGAGGTGGGTAACAAATTTAGTAAAGATACAAAATTATTAGACTAAGGAAGGTCAAGAACACATGGATATCAGTTATTGGATTTGACACCAATGTGGATATTAAAAATCTTCCAGGAAGATGGTAGGAGTTGAAGTGTAGAAAGACAGCATAAGCCAAATGCCAAAGTCCTCCGAGACCCGGCAGACGTCAGATAAAACAAAGGAAACAGGCTGGGAGATGGTCCCCAAGTGCTATGAGGAGGCACAGATGAAGGGAAGAGAACGAGGCTCATTCCCCTCCTGCTGACTATGCTCCATAAGCAGGTCAGTAAGTCATTTTACTCCTTAAACATCTTTTTCTTTGTGTGTTTAACAAATAATAAATGAAGAGGAGTAATGACAACCTATTTCCTGTTTATATCCATGTATGTTTATGGGGAGAGAGAGAGAGAGAGATGGCTGAACTTGATTTTCACAGATGCCTGTAACCTTAGCACTCTGGGAGGCTGAAGTAGGAGGATCATTTGAGCTCAGGAGTTTCAGACCAGCCTGAGCAATAGTGAGACCCCTGTTTCTATTAAAAATAGAAAAAATTAGCCAGGCATGTGGCAGGAGCCTGTAGTCCCACAGAGAGGATGATGGCTTAAACCCAGGAATTTGAGGTTGCTGTGAGCTAGGCTAATGCCATGTGGCAAGAGAGTGGGATTCTGTCTCAAAAAAAAAAAAAAAAGGCACATTGTGAACCAGGTCATGTTGTCCAAAAATGTCTTCCTAAGGAAGTCACTCTTGATCTAGGACTTGAATGTCCTAAGTTCAAATGCTAGAATGCTATAGGGCTTTCCTATAGAGCAGCTGTGCATAATATTTAATAAGTTAACTGACTGATCCTCTAAGTCTGTTTACTCAGATAAAAATGAGGCTAATGTTAATAAGAACTTAAGGATTTGGAGGTGTTAGGTGTTTGGTTGGAGATAAGGTTATATTTGCAAGGCTTAAGTAAGATAATGTGAAAAGTACTTTCTATACTAAGAAGGGCTATAGACATGTTGTTTATTACTAAAGAAAAAATTGTTACCATTTCTTCACTATAATTCTTTAACAATGACCAAGGAGGAGAGACATCTCTTTATTTCTTGCCCTCTCTGCCTCTGTAAATGTCATCTTATCTTACTTGTTTGAAAGATAATTTATCAAACTATAAGATGGGGCTTATAGCATGCCTAAAAGGTCAAGATGATAAAAATCAAACAAAGAATGAGGGGCAAGTAAATGGAATCCTACTCTTATAAAAATATCACATTTGTGAAGTAAGAAGTGGCAATTAGGAAGTGGGAAGATGATGTCAGGTAGGAGGGAAGGAAGAAGTTGAAGTAGGAAATATAACTTGTCAAGTGTTAATTAAGAAATGTGAAGAGGAACAAAATTAAATTCTTAATTCTGAACATGTAAAAACCTATTACAATTCAGTATCAGAAGACAAAAAAGCCAGTAAAAAAAAAAAACAACAAAAAAAAAATGGACAAACGGTTTGAATAAACACTTCATTAAAGAGCATCAAACACACGAGAGGGTAATTAACCCACCACAAGATGCCACTTACTCCCACTAAAATGACTACATTTAAAAGACTGGCAAGAAAGTCAAGACCCATTTCAAAAACATGTTGAAAAGGCACAGGAAAAAAATCTGAAAAGTCTCCCAATGGCTGAAGCTAGGACATTTTGAGCAACAAAATAAATAATAGTAATACTGGATTATAGAAGTGTTTACAATAAATGGGGGAGAAGGAACAGCTCTTTCTTACAGAATAATTCCAACTAATAAGCATAGAAGGAGTAAAGAAAACAGAAGATCACTTTAGAACACCCTAGTAATTATCGTTGCAGATAAGATCCACCAATGAATGCTAAAATTATCACACGAAAGTTTGAGTAGAATCAAGATATTTGCCTGGTCTCAAAATATCTTTCACAATATGTTTTTCAATTATAATAGGGAAAATAGTAACTTTCTAGTCAAGAAACCTATAGACACAACCCCAACTAAGTGGTCAAGGTTAATATCACCAATAATATGAATATGATATAACCCAGAGTATAATACATTGAAAAGAGCACATACATTTTTTTGGCTTTTTTTTTGAGAGAGACTCTCTCTATGTCACCCTCGGTAAACATGGCATCACAGCTCACAGCATCCTCAAACTCTTGGGCTTAAGTGATTCTCTTGCTTCAGCCTCCCTAGTAGTTGGGACTACAGGCGCCCACCACAACGCCTGGCTTTTTTTTTTTTTTTGTAGTTGTCATTGCTTGGTTTTTAGCATTCTTAACAAAAATATATAATCTCGAACTGGTTATGAGTACACCTAAGAAAAATCCTCACTGAGGGACTCTCTATTAACTACTGAAAATTACTCTTAAAAAGTCGCAGAGTCATGAAAACTAAGCGAACACCAAGTGACTGTCCTAGATTGCAGAGACTCAAGGAACGTCACAACTAAACTCATGTAATTCTGAATTGGCTCCTGGAGCAGGAGTTTCTCCATTAGTGAAAAACTGGTGAAATTTGAATGGACTCTGTCATTTGGCTAATAGCATTGCATCCTCTTCTACAATATTTACCTTAAAAGAATAAAATAAATACATGGGATACTTGCTTTTCCATTCTAGTGATACTTTACCAAGGGGAATGCTCTCTGAGTCCATCCAGGTTAATACAAAAGTATAAAGTCTCCATCTTTTTATGGCTGAACAGTATTCCATGGTATACATATACCACAGTTGATTAATCCTTTTCTGTGTAGATGGGCATAGGTTGATTCCACATCTTGGTGATGGTAAATTCGGCTGTGATTAAACAATCTAGTGCTAATGTCCTCATGATAAAATGATTTTTTTCTCCTGTACTCAATTCCAGCAGGAAGCCAGTAGACAGATGAACAAATACACATCCACACAAGAGAAAAACTCAATTAAATTCAAATTGAGGGAAGGAAGGAGGAGAGAGGGGGATTGCTGAGCTCTCACCTGATAAGCACCACGGCACACCTCCTAGGTGAGGGGCACAATCACAACAGGGACTTTACCTGACAATGTAAACAGTGTAAACTAAATGTTTGTAACCTCATATTAATCCGAAATATAAATAAATAATAAAATAAAATAATGGTATTGGATCAACATAATTCTTTCTTTCTTTTTTTTTTTTGAGACAGAGTCTCAAGCTGTCACCCTGGGTAGTGTGCCATGGCATCACAGCTCACAGCAACCTCCAACTCTTGGGCTTAAACAATTCTCTTGCCTCAGTCTCCCAAGTAGCTGGGACTACAGGTGCCTGCCACAGTGCCCAGCTGTTTTTCTTTTGTTGTTGTTGCAGTTGTCATTGTTGTTTAGCTGGCCCAGGCCAGGTTTGAACCCACCAGCCTGGGTGTATGTGGCGGCACCCTAACCACTGAACTATGGGTGCCACCCCATAATTCTTAATTTTAATCATACTATGTTACACAAGCTATTAACATGGGGGGAAGCTGGGTAAAGAATAAATAGGAAATCTCTGTATTTTACTGTATCTTTTCTGTGCATCTAAAATTAATTCAAAATGAAACGCAAAGAGAAAAAGCTAAGCAATATCCAGTTTTGTCAAGAATGTAGAGCAATTATAACTCTCATACGTTATTGGTGGAAATGTGAGAGGTTGCAATCGCTTTGGAAAACCTTTTGGTGCTTTCTCAGCATGTTAATCATGGAAATAATCCTGTGACACGGCCATTCTATTCCTAGGTATATATTCCAGAGAGATGAAAACAGTCACCTAAAAGCCTTCTCTCAAATGTTCATGGTAGCTTTATTCATAATTCAATTTGCTTACATTGTATAAATTCATAGTGTAGGATGGAATACTCTCCAGTAATAAAAAGGAATGACTTACCTACATAACATGCATAGGTCTAAAAATAATGTATCTAAAAATAATACACTGTGTAAAAAGCCAGATACAAAGTAGCATACACTCAATGATTTAAGGTCTATGAAATTCTAGCAGGGGGAAGTAATCCATAGTAGTATTACATCAGTGGTTGCCTGGAGTGGGAGAGAGATTGAGGAACTTTCTGGAGCTAGAACAATATTTATGTCTTGATTGGAGTAGTGGTTGACAAGAATACACATTATCAAAAGTTAGCCTCTGTATGCTGGTAATATATGAATGCTATTGTATATAAAAATAGTACAATAATGACTTTCAAAAGAGAAGAAAAAAAGATGTATTTAACATCTACTGTGTTCCAGAAATAAGGCAATATTCTGCATATTCAAATGTGAATAAGATCCTCTCAAAAACACCCTGCAAAAATATTAATTGTAGAATAAACAATCTTCACAAACTGATTAGAAAATTGAGAGCTTGAATAATGAGAAGGAAATTCATCTTATAGATGCGTGCATTCAAAAAACAGAGAGTGCATCAACAAACTCAAGCAACCATCTTATGGAACTGAAAGAAAAAGAATAATTTAATCCCAAACCCAGCAGAAGAAAAGAAATAATCAAAATTAAATCAGAGATTAATAAAATTGAAAACAAAAGAATCATTCAGAAAATTAATGAACCAAAAAGTTGGTTTTTCAAAAAACTAAATAGAACGGATAATCCCTAAGCTAGATTAACTAAAACCAGAAAAGTAAAATCTCTAATAACCTCAATCAGAAACAATGAAAGGGAAATAACAACAGATGCCACAGAGATACAGGAGATTATCTTGAGTACTGCAAGAAACTCTATGCCCAGGAATTTGACAATGTGGAGAAAATGGGTCAATACCTGTGTAGGAGACTGTGTGCTAAGCTTGTGGAGCTTGTCACCAGCTCTTGGGAGGCACTGGGAGCAGGAAAATCTCCTACCCAGCATGGAGATGTTTTGCTGCCTGGAGACAAGCCCTCAAGCAACTGCAGGCATTCATGAGATAATAGCAGTCACTCCTTGGCAAGCAGGTGTTATACATTGGACATTCATGGTGCAGCAGGGTGGAGGCCCGGGGATAAAGAGCACGTAGCTCTTGTGTGTGGCCCCCACACCTGTTATATAATGCTTCAATAAAAGGCCACAGCAGAGGTTGCTCAGGGCTCTCCCTGAAATATGGGAAACCTCCCTCTTGCAAGCATTTGTACTTTTAATCCCTAGTCCCAGCTGCTTTTATTCACATGATGACGATGGGGTGCCCATAGCAGGAACTGGCAACCTGTAATCACACCCTCTCCTTAGACTTAACAAAAAAGAAATAGATCTCTTGAACAGACCAATTTCAAGCACTGAGATCAAAGAAACAATAACAAATCTCCTAGCAAAAAAATACCCTGGTCTAGATGGCTTCGCAACAAAATTCCATCAAACCTTCAAAGAAGAGCTTATACCCATACTGCAGAAATTATTTCCAAAAGTTGAGAAGGAAGAAATCTTCTCCAACATGTTCTATGACGCAAACATTACCCTGATACCAAAACCAGGAAAAGACCCAACTAAAAGGGAGAATTTCAAACCAATTTCACTAATGAATATAGATGTAAAAATTCTCAACAAAATCCTAGACAATAGATATCAGCTTCACATTAAAAAAAATTATACATCACAATCAAGTAGGCTTTATCCCAGGGATGCAAGGCTGGCTTAACTGTAACAAGTCCATAAACATAATTCACCTTATCAACAAACAAAAACAGACCAGATGATCATCTCAATAGATGCAGAAAAAGCATTTGATAACATGCAGCACCTTTTTCTAATTAGAACACTTAAGAATGTAGGAATAGGTGACACATTTCTTAAACTGATTGAAGCCATCTACCACAAATCCTATTCGGCTAATATTATACAGCATGGAGTAAAACTGAAAGCTTTTCCTCTTAGAACTGGAACCAGACCAGATTGTCCTCTATCACCACTACTATTCAACATAGTGCTGGAAGTTCTAGCCAATACAATTAGGCACGAGAAGGAACCAAAGGGCATCCAGATGGGTGCAGAGGAGGTCAAACTCTTGCTCTTTGCTGATGATATGATCTTATACTTGGATAACCCCAAAAACTCAACCACAAGACTCCTGGAAGTGATCAAAAAATACAATAATAAAATCAATGAGCCCAACCTTTGTAGAATTATACAACCTTTGTAAGCCTCAGTTTCTCCTTTTTCTGTAAAAATGGCAATAATAATCATCCCAATCAATTAGATTTGGGAGGATAAAGGAGGTAAAGCTTATAAAGTACTTAGCACCATGGTGGACATGCATAAATGCACTATGAATTTTCTCAATTGCAAAATTGCTGAATGGCAAGGGTTTCATTGTTTTGCTCTTGGCTAAAGGAATCTGCAGCACTTTATATGGTGCCTGTCACAAAGCAGGCATGAAATAAATATTTGTGGGATGAATGAATCAGAGAGCCAGGAGGAGGTCAGAAGTAGAGAAGGGGAAACTGGGGGTTGTTGAGTGGGAGTGCAGAGGAAGCAAAGCTAGCTTTGGTTTGTCTTCCCCTCCCGCCATGGGCATCTTTCATCCCCTGGCCAGGCACTTCTTAGTGGCAGTCTCTTCAACTACAAGTGCATCAGGCACATTTCCGCACTCTCCTTTCTGCTGAGCCACGTCTCTGCCTCAAACAACTGTCCTCTACCCTGATATCCTCAGTCCAAGGTTGCCTCTCCTCCAGCAAAGTTGCCCTGCCTGCCATTTGTGACCTTTCTAGAGTTATGGGAGGTCATTCATCTGGACTTTGATTACCATGTAAGGAATCTTTTCGTCACTTGGACCCTTCCCCTGGGCTGAAGATCTCGCATAAGGTGATCTCATGAACAGAATAGGATATGGATACAGGCAACATAAATAAGCCAGGTCTCCCACAGAGAGCAGGTGGGAAGTGGAAACTGGACTTTACCCTGTCGCTTCTATTTTATCTATGAAGCAGGAGGTGAAATCATTGCTAGGAGTAACTAAAAAGATGTTGAGCAATAGACCAATGGGGGAGAAAAGTGACTAAAGGAACTCTGGGAAATATTGAAATGTTTTGAGAACACCATTGAGTTTAGAGACTGTACGTTTGTGGCGGTAATCATTGATTAATCATCTATTCAGTTTTGCTGTTCTCTGCAGAAGTCTTCGGTTCTTTGAGTGACATGGGGACAAAGTTATGTTAGATATGGGGAAGGGTGAAGGAACAAGAAAATTGAAAGGTCTCCCTATAAGGGGATCAATTAAAGGGATGGGTCCCAATGTCTAGGCTGCGTAGGGAAGGGAATGAAAGTAGCAAAAGGCCTCTCAATCAAAGGAAGTGGAAGAGTTGCACAATTAACTGTTCCCATGACGTGGGAGACTGGTTACAGTTGGAATACTGGAACAAAGGATGAAAGGAGAGGTAGTGACAGAGAATTATTTCAGAAGGGTATAGTGAGTACAGGACGATTGCAATTTTTAACAGTTCATCATTCCCAAAGTACAGGGAAGAATGTCATGAGACAAGCAGTGTGTCTGGGGCTGTGTACACTGACATTGAAGATGCAGGACAATGCTGCAACTAGGGTAGACAAAGACACAACATGCTGTGAGCAGAAATCTCCGGGGTTTCAGGAGTGAGTGGGAGGTTAGCGGGTGATAGAGATAGTTAATGGTTGCAGGAATAATGTCGTAGAGAGTGACCCCCAAGTAAAGGTCCTTTTACGAAGAGAGGAAAGGCAATTGTTTGAAAATTGATCCAGGGACTTGAGAAGGATGGTGATCCCTTCTTCATCTTCCTGAGATGTAGTTAAATGAACAGCATCCTGTGAGGGGTCCCAAGAACATGCCTGGAGGCCCAGACTTCAGGAAGGCAAAGAGGCAGCGGATATTCAGTGACAAGAATAAAGATGAAGGGGAAATGGATTTGGTAAGAGCGACCCAGATGGAAGATGAAAAACTTTTCACAAAAGGGAGGCAATGAACGTTCTAGTTACAGGAGAGCAAGTCCAGAAGAAACCATAGGTAAGAACATGACATGCCAGGCAATGGGCTCTCTGCCTAATGAACATAGACACCATTACCACAGCCAGGTGTGGTGGTTCACACCTTGTAATCCCAGCACTCTGGGAGGCTGAAATCAGGTGGATTTCTTGAGCTCAGGAGTTCAAGATCAGACTGAGCAAGAGCAGTTTGCTCAGTCTCTACTTAAAATATAAAAACCAAAAGGGTATTGTGGTGGGCACCTGCAGTCCCAGCTACTTGGCAGGCTGAGGCAAGAGGATTGCTTGAGCCCAAGAGGTTGAGGTTACTGGGAGCTACGACAATGCCATGGCGCTCTATCCAGGGAGACAGAGCAAAACTCTGTCTCCAAAAAAAAAGAAAAAAAGGAGGGTGTTCTCATGGCACCAATTTCTGAGAAAAAAAAAAGCTTTGTGGCAAGTTGAGCAGCAAGGATACTACAGGTGGCATCACTGAAACCTGTCTCCCTGATCTGAGCCCAGGTCAAGCTTTTATGGCTTTTCTAACTAGTCCCACAATTAGGAGGGTGAAGCTTTTCTTCATTGTGCAAGCCCAGGTTCCACGACTTGCATTTTTGGCTCTGCGTTGGCTGTTACAACTTAGCCATGGTTAGCTGGTCCTGCAGTTACAGGGCAAGGATAAATGTATAACACAGTTAACATTTTTGCAAGGTGACCAAGGAGAAGGAATGCTGCAGGTTTCAAAGCTGACTGTGATAGCTCACGTGGGGTGCAGCTGATCCTCATCGCTGCATGGTCCTGGCCACAATGCACCTGGTCAGCAGGCAGTGCCTTCTGCTCACCTCCCCAATATCCTCTCCCTTCTCCTCAGGGCTCATCCCCCACTCCTCCTTTAACACAAGAACAGGATCACTTTCAAGTTCAGGAATATTCTCATGGTAAACCAAATACCACCCTTGTCCATCTTTGTTACTATTCCCGGACTGAGGGTGCATGTCAGAAGTTTTCGCTCAAGATGAGCCATTCACTTAATTTCAGGGCACTTATTTTTCTTCTAAACGATTTTATTTTTCCCTTTGATTTTTCCCTAAATAATTTCACTTTTATTTCGTACTTTAAATTTTGTAGATCTTTCCATGTAAATAATAATTCATTAGACAGATTCCTTAGTGTAATTTCATTACAATGATTGTCTAATCAGGTTCAGCATTATTATTGAATTGTTACAGGTAAGTAAACTTAGACTTTGGGAAATACTTTCTCAAGGGCATTGTAGTTCAATGTTCTGTCATTGTCACCAAGGGGGCCTGTTACTGACAGGTCTGTTCTGAGGCGTGCCTACAAAATAAATTATGATGCAGTTGGGCGACATATTTAAAAATGAAACCTAAGAGCTTAGTAATAATAGGCTTCCTGCCTATTACTTTGTCATCTTTCAAGGACTTTTAAATCACGGAGGAATATATTTGTTCTTTGATGAAAACCACATGAACGCAGATGAAAATGACAGACAATCAATCATGAGAATGATTAACGGTGGTGCTTGGCTTTGAAACAATGAGCAGTTTCGGTGTCTCTTTAAGACGAACAGTAGAGCAGTCTCTGAACATAGGAGCCAATGGGTCAGTGGCTGTAAGGTTTTTAATTTTTTAATTTTTTTTATTTGAGGAGAAACCAGGATACACTGATTGCATTTGACAGGTAAAGTCCCTCTTACGATTGTGTCTTGCCCCCAAAAGTTGTGTCACACACCAAGATCCCACCCCATCACTCTTTCCCTCTGTCTGCACTTCCTTCCCCCCCTTTCTCTTTTTCTCTGCTCTCCCCTTTCCCTACCCCCACCGTGTCATTAATTGTCATTCATTTTCCTCATATCAAAATTGAGTACATAGGATTCATGCTTCTCCATTCTTGTGATGCTTTACTAAGAATAATGTGTTCCACTTCCATCCAGATTAATACAAAGGCTGTAAGTCTCCATTTTTTTTAATGGCTGAATAGTATTCCATGGGGTACATATACCACAGCTTGCTAATCCATTCCTGGGTTGGTGGGCATTTAAGCTGTTTCTACATTTTGGCGATTGTAAATTGAGCTGCAATGAACAGTCTAGTGCAAGTGTCCTTATGATAAAAGGATTTCTTTCCTTCTGGGTAGATGCCCAGTAATGGGATTGCAGGATCAAATGGGAGGTCTAGCTTGAGTTCTCCATACTTCCTTCCAAAAAGTTTGTATCAGTTTGCAGGCCCACCAACAGTGTAAAAGTGTTCCCTTCTCTCCACATCCACGCCAGCATCTGCAGTTTTGAGATTTTGTGATGTGGGCCATTCTCACTGGGGTTAGATGATATCTCAAGGTGGTTCTGATTTGCATTTCCCTGATAATTAGGGACAATGAGCATTTTTTCATATGTTTGCTAGCCATTTGTCTGTCTTCTTTAGAGAAGGTTCTATTTCATCTCTCTTGCTCATTGATATTTGGGATCTTTGGATTTTTTCATATGGATTAATTTGAGTTCTGTATAGATCCTAGTTATCAAGCTTTAGTCTGATTCAAAGGTGCAAATATCCTTTCCCATTGTGTAGGTTGTCTACTTGCTTTGGTTGTTGTCTCCTTAGCTGTACAGAAGCATTTCATTTTAATTAAGTTCCATTTGTTTATTTTTGTTGTTGCAATTGCCACAGCAACCTTCTTCATAAAGTCTTTCCCCAAGCCAATATCTTCCAGTGTTTTTCCTATGCTTTCTTTGAGGATTTTTATTGTTTCATGCCTTAAATTTAAACCTTTATCCATCTTGGATCAATTTTTGTGAGTGGAGAAAGGTGTGGGTCCAGTTTCAGTCTTTTACATGTGGATATCCAGTTCTCCCAGCACCATTTACTGAATAGGGAGTCTTTCCCCCAGTGTATGTTCTTGGTTGGTTTATCGAAGATTAGGTGGTTGTAAGATGTTAGTTTCATTTCCTGGTTTTCCATTCAATTCCAAATGTCTATGTCTTTATTTTTATGCCAGTACCATGCTGTCTTGACCACTATGGCTTTGTAGTACAGCCTAAAATCCAGGACGCTGATGGCCTGGCTTCGTTTTGTTACTAAGAACTGCCTTAGCTATATGGGGTTTTTTCTGGTTCCAGACAAAATGCAGAATCATTTTTTCCAAGTCTTGAAAGTACGATGTTGGTATTTTAATAGGGATGACATTGAATAGGTAGATTGCATTGCGAAGTATAGACATTTTAACATTGTTGATTCTTCCCAGCCATGAGCATGGCTTGTTCTTCCATTTGTAAGTATCTTCTGCTATTTCCTTTCTTAGGGTTTCATAATTTTCTTTATAGAGGTCCTTCACCTCTTTTGTTAGGTACATTCCTAGGTATTTCATTTTCTTTGAAGCTATGGTGAAGGGAGTTGTATCCTTAATTAGCCTCTCATCATGACTGTTATTGGCGTATACAAAGGCTACTGACAAGTGGACATTGATTTTATATCCTGATATTACTGTATTTTTTGATGACTTCCAGGAGTCTTGTGGTTGAGTCTTTGGGGTTCTCTAAGTATAGGATCATATTGTCAGCAAAGAGAGAGAGTTTGACTTTCTCTGCTCCCTTTTAGATGCCCTTTGTTTCCTTGTCTTGTCTAATTGTATTGGCTAGATCTTCCAGCACTGTGTTGAATAGTAATGGTGACAGAGGACAACCTTGTCTGGGTTCCAGTTCTAAGAGGAAAAGCTTTCAATTTTACTCTAATCAGTAAAATATTAGCAGTGGGTTTGTCATAGATAACTTCGATCAATTTAAGAAATGTGTCTCGTATGCTTGTACTCTGCAGTGTTCTATTAGAAAAGAATTCTGGGTTTTATCAAATACTTTTTCTGCATCTATTGAGAGGATCATATGGTCTTTGTTTTTGCTTCTGTTAATACAGTGAATAACGTTTATGGACTTGTGAATGTTAAACGAGCCTTGCATCCCTGGGATGAAAACTACTTGATCATGATATATGACTGTTTTGATGATAACCTGTAGTCTATTGGCTAGAATTTTTTTGAGAATTTTTGCATCTATATTCATTAGTGAAATTGGTCTGAAATTCTCCTTTTTAGTTGTGTCTTTTCCTGGTTTGGTATCAGGGTGATGTTTGCTTCATAGAACATGTTGGGGAAGATTTCTTCCACCTCAAGTTTTTTGATTAATTTCTGCAGTATGGGAATGAGCTCTTCCTTGAAGGTTTGATAGAATTCTGGTGTGAAGCCATCTGGACCAGGGCATTTTTTTTGTTGGGAGCTTTTTATTGTTTCTTTGATCTCAGGGCTTGAAATTGGTCTATTCAGGAGCTGTATTTCTTCCTGGCTAAGTCTAGGGAGAAGGTGTGATTCCAATTATTAATCCATTTCCTACACATTGTCAAATTTCTGGGCATAGAGTTTCTTGTAGTAGTCAGAGATAATGTCTTGTATCTCTGTGGCATCTGTTGTTATTTCCCATTTATCGTTTCAGATTGAATTTACTAGAGATTTTACTTTTCTATTTCTAGTTAGTCTGGCCAAAGGTTTATCTATTTTATTTATTTTTTCAAAAAACTAACTCCTTGTTTCATTAATTTTCTGAATGATTCTTTCATTTTCAATGTCATTGATCTCTGATTTAATTTTGGATGTTTCTTTTCTTCTGCTGGGTTTAGGCTTAGATTGTTCTTTTTCCAATTCCATAAGATGGCTTGTGAGTTTATTGATGCATTCTCTTTCTGTTTTTGGAATGTAGGAGTCTAAAGCGATAAATTTTCCTCTCAGAACTGCTTTTGCAGTACCCCACAGGTTTTGGTAGCTTGTGTCTTCATTGTTGTTATGCTCAAGGAAGTTAATGATTTCCTCTTTTATTTCTTTCTGCACCCAACTGTCATTCAACAGAAGGTTGCTTAATTTCCTTGTTTTTGTGTGGGGTTGAACATTTTTGTTGGAGTTGAATTCCACCTTTTGTGCCATGTGGTCTGAGAAAATACAAGGTAAAATTTCAATTCTTTTGATTCTGTTGAGGTTTCCTTTGTGCCCTAGGATATGATCAATTTTGAAGAATGTTCCATGGGGTGATGAGAAGAATGTACATTCTTTATCTTTGAGATGGAGTGTTCTACATGTGTCTACCAAGCACAGTTGTTCTAGGGTCTCATTTAAGTCCCTTATATCTTTGTTTAATTTCTGTTTAAAGGATCTATACAGCTCTGTAAGAGGAGTGTTAAAGTCCCCTGTTATTATGGTGTTAGAGGATATCATATTGCTCAGACTGAGTAAGTTCAGTTTCAAGAATCTGGGAGCATTTAAGTTTGGTGCATAAATATTTAGAATTGAAACATCTTCTTGTTGTATTTTTCCCTTGACCAATATAAAGTGACCATCTTTGTCTTTTTTGACTTTAGTTGCCTTAAATCCACATGTATCTGAAAATAAGATTGCAATCCCTCTTTTTTCTAAGTTCCGTTTGCCTGAAAAATTGTCTTCCAACCCTTAACTTGGGGTTTTAATTTGTCTTTTGCAGCTAGATGTGTTTCCAGCAGACAACAAATGGATGGCTTGTGTTTTCTAATCCAGTCAGCCCATCTATGCCTCATCAGTGGAGAATTCAAGCCATTAATATTTATTGAGATAATTGATAAGTGTGGTAGTGTTCTAGTCACCTTATTTTGTAAGAGTCCATTGCTTAGTATTATCTTCTGTATCATTGTGGAAGTTAGGTTTTGTCCTTTAATTTCTGAGTTCTTACTCTGCTGTTGATCCATTGTGATGATCAGTATGTAGAACAGATTAAAGCATTTCCTGTAGAGCTGGTCTTGTGGTGGCGAATTTCCTCAGTGTTTGCACATCAGTAAATGATTTGATTTCTCTGTCAATTTTAAAGCTTAGCTTAGCAGGATATAGCATTCTGGGCTGGAAATTGTTCTTTTTAAGTAGATTAAAGGTAGACGACCATTGTCTTCTTGCTTGAAAAGTTTCATTAGAGAAGTCTGGGGGGGCACTTGTGGCTCAAAAGAGTAGGGTGCCGGCCCCATATGCTAGAGGTGATGGGTTCAAACCCAGCCCCAGCCAAAAACTGCGAAAAAAAAAAAAAAGAGAGAGAAGTTCAATAGTCACTCTGATGGATTTGCCCCTGTAGGTCAACTGGTGCTTTCTCCTGGCAGCTTGAAGAATCTTTTCTTTTGTCTCGACTTCAGACAAGTTCATCACAATGTCTTGGAGAAGCTCTGCTAGAGTAGAGGCGACCTGGGGTCCGATATCCCTCTGAAAGGAGTGTGTCAGAATCTTTGGTGATATTTGGGAAATTTTCACTCATAACATTCTCTAGTATGGGTTTCATTCCCCTGGGGCATGCTTCTTCCTCTTCTGGGATACTTATAACTCATATGTTTGAATGCTTCATAAAGTCCCTCAATTCTGTCAGTGAATTTTCTGCTTTCTCTCTCTTCTTTTCTGCCTCTTTAACTATCTGAATTATCTCAAGAGCTTTGTCCTCTACCTCTGATATTCTTTCTTCTGCCTGGTCTAATCTGTTGTTGATATTTTCTATTGCATCTTTTAAGTTCCCTAATTGACTGCTTCAGTTCCTTCAGCTCTGCTATATCCTTTCTATATTCTTCATATCATTCATCTCTTATTTGATTCTTTTCTTGGATTTCCTTTTGGTTATTTTCCACTTAATCAGCAGTTTCCTTCATTGTTTTCATCATCTATATGCTAAATTCTATGTCTGTCATTTCTAACATTTCTTTATAGGTGGAATCCTCTGCAATAGCTACCTCATGGTCCGTTGAAGGTGTTTCTCTGGATTGGCTTTCCATGTTGCCAGGAGTTTTCTGATGATTATTCCTCATGAGTGATTTCTTTTATCTGTTTCCTTGTGCTAATTTTCCTTTCACTTCCTCTTGCTCTTTAAGTTACCATGCCTCTGACCTAGGGTTTTGATGAGTCCTGTTGGTATAAGACCAGAAGGATAAGAAGATTGAAGAGCAAGAAGGGAAAAAAGATGGAAAAAAAAAAAAAAAGAAAAGAAAAGAAAAAAGAGAAAGGGGAGGAGGTGAGTAAAAGGGAATATTGACAAAAAGTCACTTTAAACTGTTAACCTTGGCTAAGCAGAAGCTTTCCCAGGAAAGCACATGTCACTGGGATCACTCCTGAAGTGGCTGTCCACTTACCCAGTGTGCCAAAACTGGTCTCACTCTATGCCCCTGAGGGCCAAGGCTATAGGGCATCTCAGTTCCTGCCTTTAGGCTGCTCAGTCACTAGATTACTCACCCAAGGTCTCCCACTTGATCCTCACTCTGCAACCCTGAGGGCGGAGCTTGCTGGGGCAGTTCTCCCACAATGGCTCGCACTAAGACTATTAGCTCCGTCTGGCTCAGTGGCCCAGTCTGGGGCCCTAGACAACCCAGTCCTCTGCACTCTCACCCAAGTTCTCCCAACATAGTTTAATTGAGTGCCAAGTCCAAAAAAACCAAAACAGTTCACAGGTAAGGACTTTCCAGTTTGCAATCTCACTGCTGCTATACTTACAGCTGCCGGCGGGATTAGATGAAACAAACACACGCAAACACATGCCAGTTCTACACTGCTTTTGTCCTCCTCATGGGGTTCAGAAGTCTCTCAATGACTCCATTTGTTCCCAAAAGGATGTTTCTGGGTAGATCCCACCAGCCAGAGAGTCCTGGAGTCTTCTCTCCCCAGTCCTACTGTGCCCAGTTGCAAGGAAACTGTTACTCGACCACCATCTTGATCCTCCCCTCAGCTGTAAGGTTTTTTAATCATTCTGGGGGAATAACTGCCTTTTCAATCCAAATTTTAAAATGGCAGAAATTTCCTGAATGAGCCACTTTTAGAATAAAGTTGGCATTTGCCTGTTTGGAGATTTGAACAGGGGAAAGATTTTCATAGTTATTTTCAATCTTATTCATACCTACTGAGCCAGAATTGTAAGAGGTGAAAGTGCCCAAATGTCTATCACTTTAAAGTGAAACAGATATAGATTAAGATTTTGGCATATACATCCTCATCAATCTGTAATGACCCCAAGTCTTTACTGGGCTTTTAAGTAAGTATTTTGCATTTTACAATGTTCAGTTGAATCGCATGAAATTGCTGTTTGAGGAGGCAAAATGGTGGCCCAATACTAGCAATTTTATATGGTTCAAAATAAGATCTATTCAAAGTAAGTTCCACACTCTATTGTGGAACTGAGAAAACAAAACAAAACAGAACAAAAAAAACCTTCAGCATTCCCTTTCAGTTTTTTCTTCTTTAACCTGTAAGGCCCAACTACTCCCCAAAAATCTGCGGTTCAGCTCTAAATCTTTTGGCTGAAACTGCTGTCCACATCCAGATCATGAAGTAGTGTGCATCCTGACAATACAGAGAAAGCTGAAACAAAACAATTCTTAAGTCCAACTTTAATCAACTAATACGTTACCACTCTGTATTTATTAATCAACATCATAATTTAAGTGGCAAATAAACATTAAAAATTCTGTCCTCTCCTTTAGTTGCCTTTTTTAGAGTTAAAGGAGAACAAGAATACAGCATCTCCCTGTCTCTTCTCCCAGCATTATACTATACTCTATCTGAGGAATTTTTATACACAATCTGTCTATATCTTGTAGTTAAATGGTCCACGTAATTAAAAACAAGTAAACATGTGTTGTGTACTGGAAGACAAAGGAAGTATTACCATAAAAACTTTGATGCTGGGTTTGTAAGTATAACTTTTTCATTTGTGAAATTGTAGTCGCCAATATTTTTGTCCAGAAAAGGAGCCTCTTCACCAATAGTGAGGAATTGCCTTTCCATGTTAAATGTCAGTGTAAACTATCAGTAAGACTTGTCATTTTTTTCATGCAAGCTCAACCAAAGTACGCCTTTTCCAATCAAGAAATCATTGAAAGTATTTAAATCTCATGTTGTTAAGAGTATTTGCTCTATTTACAAGAGATTTTCCATGAGAATAAGTTAAAACTAGTGGACTATGACAACACATTGCTTTAGTATAGCTGGAATGCTATTTTAATTGCTAAGGAGACAAAAACAGTCATCCTCCATCTGTATTTCTCTATAAGGTTAACAGAGACAATTCATATAAATATAACCATTTGACCAGTCACCATCAGCTCAATGTGTGCTTGTAGTGTTTCCAACAGTGGTTATGTTTATCCATCATTCACCTCAGAGTAATGGCAGCCAAGATTTCCATTTTTGACAGTGAATTGGTGATATTCTATTAATAAATTTAACTGATGATGTGGGGAAATTAAGAGAGGGACCCTGAAATCTAAATCTCATCAACCCCATGCTTTGATCAACAAACTTGAGCAATAGAGACATCTGCATGGGCCATGCTTAAAAACCAACCATTTGGTAAATATCACTGTCATGAGATGCTAAATAGAATGCATTATGTGAGTGACATCATTTTTTCTCACAAGCTATAGAATTATTAACAATGAACAGAAATATAACCAACAGGATTTGTAGACTCTTTGTATAAGATAAGTGTGTGTTTGTGTATAAATATCTGGCATTAATGGTAATAAGTTTCTTTGCACATAACTTATGTGATACACACACACACACACACACACACACACACATATATATACACATACCTACATATACGTGTAATTTTATTCCATAATATTAGGCAGACTACTTTTTCTTTTTTTTTTTTTGTTGGGGATTCATTGAGTTTACAAAGAACCTGGTTACACTGATTGCCTTTGTTAGGTAAAGTCCCTCTTCTAATTGTGACCCATCCCCAAGAGGTGTGTCACACCCTGTCACCTCCAGCCCTCTCTCTTCTTCCCTCTCCCTGCACCCGCCTTCACCCAACCCACACTGTGTACTAGGTCATCAATTGTCATCATATCAGAATTCAGTACACAGGATTCTTGCTTCTCCATTCTTGTGATGCTTTACTAAGAAGAATGTGTTCCACTTTCATCCAGTTTAATACAAAAGATGTAAAGCCTCTATCTTTTTAAATGGCTGAATAGTATTCCATGGTATACATATACCACCACTTGTTAATCCATTCCTGGGTTAGTGGGCATTTAGGCTGTTTCCACATTTTGGCGATAAATTGAGTTGCGATAAACAGTCTAGTGCAAATGTCCTTGTGATAAAGTGATTTTTTTTTCTTCTGGGTACATTATTTCAGGATCAAATGGCAGATAAAATTAGGGTTTTTGGAGGATTTTCCATACTTCCTTCCAAAAAGGTTGTATTGGTTTATAGTCCCACCAGCAAAATATAAGTGTTCCCTTTTCTCCACATCCATGCCAGCATCTGCAGTTTTGAGATTTTTTGATGTGGGACATTCTCACTGGTGGGGGGGGGGTCACAGGGTATGACACACCTCTTGGGGATGGGTCACAATTAGAAAAGGGACTTTACCCTACAAATGCAATTAGGTGATGTCTCAGGGTGGTTTTGATTTACATTTCTCTGATAATTAAGGGTGATGAGCATTTTTCATATTTTTGTTAGTCATTCATCTATCTTCTTTAGAGAAGGTTCTAGTCACTTCTCTTGCCAAGTGATATAAAGAATTGTTGGCTCTATTTATGTTGATTAATTTGAGTGCTCAGATGACTTTTTCTAAATATTTAGTTCCAAAACCCACAATCTGTTGCATTAAAGTGCATCTGCCCTAAATATCATTTTAATTCATTCTGCTATTATCTATAAATTCCTGTCTAAATTTGTTAAGTCCATAGAAATTTTTAAATGAATGTTATCTAGGAACTATATTTAGACAACCTATGAGTATTATATTTAAACATTCTGTTATAGAAGTCCCATACGAATAAAACAATGAAGAAGCATGTAAAGACAATTGGATCATGACCAAACTGAGTTGGAATTCAACCTGGCATTTTATTAAATTCAGTCCAATTTTTCCCACTGTCTTCTTGCTGTCCATTTTAACTAGATTAAATTTTTTTGAATCTTATATGAATTTCCATTAAACATACAATTATAGCTAAGAAGCTTACTACCTGTTCAATTTCTACTTTTTAGCGTACATTCCACCCTCCCCTCAGAAGTCCCTTAGAGAAAGCATCTAAGACCCAAGACATATGAACACAAAATAGATTACAAAGTATACAAATGATATCTCAACTATATCAAAGTACATTCTAGAGCCAAAAATGGGAAAGCAAAGTCTTTTTAACAAATGATCCAGGCCAGGCGCGATGGCTCAGAGTAATCCTAGCACTCTGGGAGGCTGAGGCAGGTGGATCTCCTGAGGTCATGGGTTTGAGACCAGCCTGAGCAAGAGTGAGACCCCACTTCTAAAAATGGCTGGGCATTGTGGCAGGCATGTGTAGTCCCAGGTACTTGGGAGGCTGAGGCAAGAGAATCACTTGAGTGTGAGAGTTTGAGACTGCTGTGAGCTATGATACTCTGCAGCACTCTATTGAGGGCAACAAAGTGAGTCTCTGCTCAAAAAAGAAAAAAAAAATCCAGGAATATCTGGGTATCCATCTTTTTTAAAAAAAAATGAACCTCAATCTCCATCTCTTCCATTCCCAAAATTTGAATTGAGAAAGATCACATACCCAAATGTAAAATCTAAAATCATAGCACTTTTAAAGGAAAATAGGAGGATCTCTTCATCATTTCATGTGATTTTTAATTTTATGTATCCCCTTGGCTAGGCCGCAGTCCCCTACCCAGATATTTGGTCGAACACTAGTTTAGATGTTGCTGTAAAGGTGTATTTAAGATGATTTAAATCAGTGGATTTTGAGTGAAGCAGATTGCTCTCGGTTATAGCAGACCTCACCCAATCAGAATAATAACATCCAAAGTTGCCATTGTTGACAATGAATTGGTGATATTCTCTTAATGAATTTAACAGAAGGCAATAACCATAAAATGAAAGAAAAAAGTATAAAAATTATGCCTTATAAAAATTTGAAACTTCTATTAACCAAAAGCCACTGTTAAAAAACTAGGCAAGCAACAAGTAAGGTAGAATATCCACAGAATATAGTACCTGGCAAAGGGCTGACATTTAAAATACATAAATCATACAATTAACTAATAAAAAGAAAAACAATCCAGTAAAAACAGTCAAATGATCTTAGCAGATATTTCACAAAAGATGCATAAATGGCCAATAAGTACATGAAAAATGCTCAATGTCATTAATTACCAGGGAAATGCAAATTAAAACCATGATGGGTATCACTGCACACTTACCAGGATAGTTAAAGTTAAGAGGCCAAGGGGTTCAAGGTCAGTCTGATCAAGAGTGAGAAAAAAGAACAGAAAAACTAGCTGGGCATTGTGATGGGAGCCTGTAGTCCCACCTACTTGGGTTGCTTGAGCCCAGAAGTTTGAGTTGCTGTGAGCTATGATGACACCACTTTAGCTTGGGTGACAGAGAGAGAGTCTTATAAAAAGAAGGGGGAGAAATAGGGGACAATGAGGGAAGAAAGAGAAGACAAAGAGGAAGAAGAAGGAGAAGGAAGAAGAACCCATAATCCAAATGTTGGCAGGAAAGTGGAGCAAACATTGGTGGGAGCACAAAATGGCACAACCAAAACCCACAACTCACCTATAATCCAGCCATTCTTTTCTAGAAGAAATGAGAATATGTGGCCATCCTCAAAGACTTTTACAAGAATATTCATAACAGCTTTGTTTACAATTGCTAAAAATTGGAAAAACTCAGGCATCCATCAACAAGAGAAGGGATAAACAAAGTGCGAAGTGTCCATGCACTTGAATATTGCTCAGTAACATGAACGGACGGAAAACTGATGCAACCCAACACAGGCAGGAGGAAGGAGAACTGACTGAAAGGACATGAGGGAATTTTCTGGAGTGAGGGTCATCTTCTCTATCTCAGTAGGAGTTTAGATTGCACACATGTACATACTTGACGAACTCAGTCAATCTTAATATTTGGGCATATAAGTTTTATATAGAAGAAAAAATGATAAGTAATCATTGAAGTATAGTTAATGACATATATATATATATCAGTTTTAGAGGGAAGTGTACTGATGGCTGCAATTTTCTTTGCCATGTAGAAAAACACAAAACAGATTGCTAAGTAGAGAGTGGATAGATGAATAGATACATGTAAAATCAGTAATAGGAGAAAACTCCAGTAGAATCTAAAGGAATCTAGAATCTATGGGTGTTCATTATAAATTCTTTTGTTGTGTGTTTGAAATTGTTATTAATAAAATGGGAGAAGAAGAAACACTCTCCACTACAGTTTAGTGGAAAGTATCATCAATTTTTCTTAATCGTCTCTTAATCCTTACTATCCCATTAATTACATATTGTTTTTAGTTTTAAATGTGAATTTGGGAATGTTGAGAATTTTCTAAATTTAACTTAAGTTAGAAAAAAATACTGAGGTTTTCTGTAAAACTAGTGGGCACATGATTTTCTCTGTTCTAATGTGTCCTGCCAGGGCACATAAAAGGAGGTAAGAGGTATAATATGTGATTGTTGCATTCAGTGAATGAATGAATGTTCACAAAGATGGATTTTATATAGTAGGCACCTTTTAGGTCCTTGATACCACAAGGAGCACTTTACCTACATTAAAGGATTTTAAATGACAGTCTCCTTGTTCTTATCAAAATCATAGAAGGTGGTAGAAATCCAAAGAAATATAGCTATGACTATATGAAAGCAATAAATTGTGTATTCAAAATGTGAATTAAATCACTCATTTTGGATCTCTTCCAGAGTCCCCAACAAAACAATAATGGCTCTGAATTTCGGTCTCATTATGTGCCATCAGTCTTATTTTCCAGCGAATACTAGAAAGTTGGTCCACTGTGTCCCAGAGCCAGAACAGAATAAAGAAGTAATTGTCCAGCTCCAATTGCAAAGAATAAGAAGAAATAAACATGATGTTCTCATTATAACTTTTTTCTCCCATAAATTATTTAAAAATCTTTTTCTTCCTGTTGCCACCACCTCCCAGTGAACGTTACAGAGCAAAGAATTGAACAAATGACAAGCAAGTAAGTACTAAGAGAATCACTCGGAAAGTACACTTCGTTTTAAGGGTTATTTCTTACTGTTCTGAAAACTTGTATGTATGTATTTCATCCTGTTTTACTGAATGTACTTTTAAGAATATTTTTAAATAAGCACAGATGGAAAACAACTTAAACTCTTAACTTAGTGGTCATAAGATGGAATTAAATATACCAAGATTTCACAATGTTTTTCAAAGGACATCTGACATGCAGGTGCTACACCAATAGGGTCCATTTAGAGCCAAATTACTCTGTGGGATAACAGGATGTTGATTTGGGAAATAATTTTCACATATTTGGAATATCTGAAATAAACCTCAATTTATTTGGTGTAAAATCTTGCTCTCTCAGGAGGTCATTATTGCATAAAGCAATATTAAGTCATTATTAGCACTGGACTTAAAAATATAGAGAATAATCTATAATATGAAGGTCAATACAAAGGAATGATTATGTCATACTGTGTCATACTCTATTCTACCCAACCCTGCACTACCATGCCACATGGAACACAGTGTCTTGAGGGAAAAATCCCAACTCTTAGAGACCTAATAAATCTAATTCATTCCTCTCATTTTATAGTTGAGCAAACTTAAGCCCAGCAAGGTTCAATGATACCAAAATTCTTTTTAGCTCTGTGACTCTGATATTCTGGAAAGGTGATTGACTGCATAGCACACCAACTTTAAGGGTAGGGTTATTCACCACATCAAACCTGTTACATTGTGAATGACTTCATGAAAACATGTCTTCATAAAAGTCCCCCAGAGGCTAAGTGATGACCTTTAACCTGGCTTCTGAGGCCTCAATTCTATGTGGGTCAAATAAAAATTGAGGAATGGCAACTCTATGTTACAAGCTAAATGGTTCCTGAATAGCTCCTCTGAGTTGACCCATTTTAAGTCAAATCCTTGTTCCTGTAGGAATTAAGCTACAAATTGGGCTCACTTTCCTAGATTTTTCTATGTATGCTTACTGCAAAATGATGGTAAAATTAAAATAAAACCAAACGTCAGCATCATCTTCATTTCTGAGGGCCACTCACAGACCTTTACACTTCTTCTCAAACAAACTTACAAGCAAGCACAAAATTCTCCTTGTGTTTGTTTTTCGCTCTGATAAAAGCTCTCCTATTTCTTTGATAACTTTGCTGTCCATTCTCTCTACTTTTTTTGGAAATCCTATTATTCATCAAATGAACGACTTTATGCACTGGTCATTTAGGACTCTTTTTTGCTCAATTTTTTCCCCATCACTTTCCTTTTGGCTCTGTGTTTTGGGAGATTTCCTTGATTTTTGATTTTTTTTATTATACTAATTTATTACTGTTAAACCTAAGTTTAATGTCTAAAAACACTTTATGTTCCCTGATAGTTCTGTTTTCATGGTGTTGCTATTATTTAATGGCTGAAATACACTTTTGATTCTTGCTGAGTCTCAGAAGAAGAGTTTTTATTCTGTCTCATTATGTATCTTATATTATCTGTTTCTCCTGAGTCCATTATTAATGTTTTTGTTGTTGTCGTTTTGTTTTGTTTTGAGACAGAGTCTCCCTCTGTTACCCTGGGTAGACTGCTGGTAGACATCTTGGGCTCAAGTGATCGTCTTACTTCAGTCCTAGGCTCAAGTAAGAGGATCACAAGTACCTAGAACTACAGGCACTCACCACAACACCTGGTAAATAAAGTAAAGTCTTTACTTTATTTTTAGTAAAGACGGGATCCCACTCTTGCTCAGGCTGGTCCCCAACTCCTGAGCTCAAGCAATGCACCCACCTTGGATTCCCAGAGTGCTGGGATTACAGGCATGAGCACTACACCTGGCCCTGTTGTTAGTCTTTATTGTAATCTTTCTCTTTCACACTGTGTTCTTTTTATAAATGCCTGACTTCTCCTGCTTATTTACTCAAGTTGAAGAAAGAAAGTCTGAGATAGCTACAGCTGGTATGAGCTGTGAAGGAGGGTCCCCCAGCCTACCTCTCTCCCTTGATGAGAAACACTGGCTGGGAACTCTGTGTGGGCATGAGGACTGTTTGGTTGGCTTCCTTTGAGGACAAGAAGACATAGGACAAGGTATGGAGTTATAGTCCCTAAAAATGCCAAAAACCAGAAGGGATTTACCTTCAGGACCAAGATTATCTATGTTGGAAGACTCAGCTGTCACTTCTCATTTTGTTTGGTCTCTCAGAAGACTTGCTAACGCAGGCTCTGGTGGCTGCTGGCAGATCCCCTGTGCTCTGTCTCCCCTTGCTGTGGTAGGCATACGAGCTTATCTGCTGTTACAAGGACTTCCACTGACATATCCCAAGGAGGAAAGGGCCTCTTTCTTGCTTCTCCACCACCCCCCTACAGCAGCACTTCTCAAACCTTCATGTGGGTAGGAATAAGACCTCACCAGGAGGTCATATTAAAATGCAGACATTAATTCAGTTGCTCTGTGCAGGTGCCAGGCGTTCTGCGTCTTTGACAAGCCGGGGCTAAAGGTGACGCAAATGCTGTCAGCTACAGAAAGTGCCTTAGAAACAAGGTCCAAGAGTTCTTATCCACGCCACTGAATTTGTATTAAATTCGTATCTCAGCACAGGGGCAGGGGAAGCAGTGAGTAAGTGTGCACATGCAGCATTCTAAGGCCCAAGCCTGGAAGCACTGCCTTCTCTTCCACCCTCTTGGCACTGGTGACTCACAGCGTCGGGAATTAGACCCTGCCTTCAGTCTACTACTACGGAGAAAAGAAAGGATGAACTTTGTGTAGACAACTGGAAACTTCTCAGTCGAGAGAAGAACTGGAAGCTTTCAAGTTTTTTGATTTTTAAAATAAATTTTTTAAATTATTAGGTAAGAAAATATTTATAATACGTGTTAAGGTATAAAGAAGAACAGTAGAATGAAAACTGATATACACATCACCCAAGTTGTGTAGACACCTGGAAACTTCTGAGTAGGGAGGGAAACTTCTCAGTAGGGAGACAGAACTGGAAGCTTTCAAGTTTTTTGATTTTTAAAATAAATTGTTTAAATTATTAGGTAAGAAAACATTTATAATATGTGTTAAGGTATAAAGAAGAACAGTAGAATGAAAACTGATATACACATCACCCACATTTGACAAAGAGGATCCTTCCTGCTTTCTGTGAGTCCCTTCTGAACCCATCTCCACTTCTCTGCACTCTGATTTCTGTCCCTCCCACATGCAAAATACATTAACACCCTCCCAGAGTCCCCTAGGGTTCAGCTGGTCTGTCATTAGTTCAAAATCTAAAAACTCATTTAAATCTTCTAACACAGCTGGAGATGAGATGAGGCCCCTGGGTATAATCTATCCACAGATCTGTGAACTAAGGAGACAAGTTATCTGATCCCAATATCCTGAAAATACAATGGTGAGAGTTGTGTAGGATAATAATGATAGACATTCTAGTACCAATAGTGAAAGAAGGAGAGGTAAAAAAAGTAGTCCTTAGCCCATAAGAGCTCTGAAATAGAGCAAAGCAAATGTTGGATTTTTCTTCAAGGCCTGGGAATAATCAATCTTCTGCAGTGTTCAGCCACGCTTTAGGGTCTTGGCTTCACCCTCTGGTCATCTTTCCATACTCATGAAATGTAACAAGTGTTAGCAGATGAGTACTTTGTCAGCTGGCTCCCTGCCAGTAAAATTTGGGGGTTCCAACCTCCTCCTTTCATTTTATCTTCTCTCCCCCACCTTTTTGTCTGAGATGAGAAGGTTTCTGCTAAAAAAGTTTTCTCAAGAACTTTGTGGATCTTGCATTGATTTCACACAGGGATTCACTCCTTTAAACAAGATCCATATTCTTAAAGTTTTTTGAGATAATACCTTTTCTTTCTTAGGTTTCTGCTGAAATGGCCAGGGGAACAGCCCCTTAAATTAGCTAGAGACTCTCTACTCTGATTAAGGGGATACAAAAGGTGCATCCTTGATCTCTTGAGAGAGTCCATGGTGTGATCGCTTGATAATTCTGTGCCTTTGGGAGAGTCGTACTTTCAGTTGCACGCTCAGCCTTTTCTCTATGCGATACTTTTGGTAATTAATTCTGACTTTAGAATCTGTTGATATTTGGAAAGGCTGAGAATTTTCAAAATCTCCCTGTCATCCTTTCTTTTTGTTGAATATTTCTTTCCTCAATTTATCTCTTTTCGTCTTGCATATGGCAAGAAGCAGCAGGCAGCACCTTCAAATATTTCTTTGCCTTGAAATTTTCAGAGCCATATATTGAACATCATCATTGACACATCTGCTTTCCACATAAACTCTGCTGATCTCTCTGCCTCTACCTCACAAGGATTCCCTTTCTATAGTAGGTGGGAAAGAGGAGAAGAAAATGACCATTGGGAATACAGCAGAAGGATAGCTGTTTTAGGCAGCATCCTCCTAAATATGCACAAACCTGGGAGCACAAATTTGAGAAATAGGATATTAAGATGCTTTAAAATCTCTTCCCCAAGATGTCCATCAATTACAAAAGGAAGAATAGTAACTTTACAGCAGAGAAACCTGACAGACACCACCTTAACCAAGTTACCAAGGTCAACATCACGTGAGTAGTGAGTCTCATCAGTAGTGAGACTTACTGACATCACGTACCACCAAAGCACACAACATCACTTCTGCATTATTCTTGCCCAAAATGCATAATTTCATTATAAACACAAGGAAACTTCAGAAAAATGCAAAGTGAGAAATATCTCCAAAACAGCTCACCAGCTCGCTGAAAGTGTCACGGTGATGAAAAATGAAAACAGACTGAGGAAGTGGTACAGACTGGAAAAACAAAGAAGACACAACCACTAAATGGAATGCAAGATCCCCAATTAGATTCTGAAAAAGAAAAAGGACATAGGGGAAAATGGGTGTCCTTCAAAAGTAGTCTTTCCTTTACTTACTAGTATGTTGCCAATTTGCAATTTCTTGTTTTTGATTGTTGTATCATGGCTAAGTCTTTTACATAAGGGGAACCTGGATGAAGTGAGTTTTCTGTGTTGTTCACAACTCTCCAAAGGTCTAATATAATTTCAAAATAAAAGCTAAACAAAAAAGACTAACAAACAGAACTCAGAAAAAGTATAGCAATGATAATACATAATGACTAAATTTGGTCTATTCTAGGAACATAAGTTTGACTTGATGTGTGAAAACTGAGTGATGTAATGGGAAGCAGGTGTGCTATCTACTGTCTTTAGAGGGACATCGAGGGAAGAAAGACTTCACCTAGTCACATCCCCATGTAAACTTGATAATAAGTAGGTGAAACCTTAATTGGGAAATGTTTATTGTAGTGCCTAATTTAATCTGTACTAATTATTTCTTGTAAATAAAATATAATCTATTCATAGGGCATGGCTTCTGGAAAATATTACATAAACTATGTGCCTATCTAACTATAAAATGGAGACTTTTATGATCAGAATCACTTCTGTTTGTGTAGGTGTTATTCCAAATATATCACTCCTTAAGGTTCATGTGTTAAGACTAGGGCTACTGTGCAAAGATTGAAGAGTGGCCTCAATGATTATAGACCTCTCTATGCTTAGCCTATGCAAAGAATAAGAAAAACATATCTGGTAACATCTTTTAGGACATTAGGAATATAATGGAGCTTCCTTAATGTAATAAAGAGTACCTATAAAAGACCTATGTAAAATAGATTTAGAGGCAAAATATTGAAAGCTTTCCCCGAGATACTCTGAATGAGATGAGACATTAAACTGGAGGTCCTATGAGTGCAATAAGACAAGAAAAGAAAATGAAGGGTACAAGCTTTGGAAAGAATGACATGTAAATATTAAAACCAGGCTATGCCTCTCAAAATCCAACAATGACATGACTCGAAAAGATCTGAAAGGTAAGACTTCTTTTGATTTTAGGTAAGATACGTTCAGTCATGTGAGGCCAACATTTTACCTCCCACAACTAACTAAAAATGGGTAAATTTTAAGAATCAGTTTAGCCCATGCTGCAAGACAACCCACAGGGAAAGAAAAACCAGGCAAGCTCTTGGCAGTTGCTTGAGGATAGTGAAAAATTGAATACTAACCAGGGGAAACTAAAATGCTTGACTATTTTTCCCACACACAATGCTTCCTAAAGTCTTAAGTTGTGTAGAAAGCTCAGTGCCTGATTTTGAAAGGCTGAGTGAATTCTCCCCTAGCTGGGCCCCTTTAGAGAGTGCACCAAAAAATCCCAAACCCCCACTCCATTCTTTTAAGACATTTGCCTGAGTTTGGTGAGTACTATATGGGGTGAGAGACTGAAGAGGTCAACTCTAAACCTTATAAATGAAGGATTGTCAACAAACAGAACTACCAGGCTTTCAATTAAAATTTCTGCAAGGTCCATGCTTAAGAAATAAGGATGAACCTGATATGGACTGAGGCTCAGCCCTGATCCTGATTAAGCTCTGAGTGGAACGAAGTGATAGTTCTCAGACTGCCTGAGTGAGAATTCAGAATGGAGGGGCACTTACCCAAGGCATGTGATGAGGCTAGTTAAATGACAAAAGAAACAACAACCAAAAAACTAGATAGGGACAGTACATAAAAGAAAAAGCATAATGCCAATAGTCCTAAGATACAAAATGATAGCAAATTACATCCAACGATGCATATAAAGGGTAATAAAAATAATGAAATAATAAATTTTTATTCCAGGAATTCATATCATAAGAGGATCAATCAGTGTTATTGATCCCATTAATAATATAAAGGAAAAATTCATATGCTACTTTTGATAGATACAAAAAGGTATTTCTTAAAATTCAATACCTTTTCATAAGAAAGACTTAGCACACATAAAAAGAATAATTTCTTGTGATCAAAGTGTGTCTATTTCGGGAATTCATAACCTAAGAGAACCAGTTGATGCTGTTAACCAAAAGGAAATCACCATGTTAATAAGATAAGGGAAAATTCATATGATCATTTAAATAGATACAGAAAGATATTTCACAAATGTAACACTCTTGCATATAAAGATTCAGAGCAAACTAGTAGCAGGAAATAGCCAGAAGACTGTTCTGGTGGAGGTTATCTACCAAATACCTATCATTAGCAGCATAAGTAATAGAAAGACGTTGAATGCTTTCCTCTTGAGTCAAGTAACAAAGATATCCACCACTTACCACGTCTGTTTACCATTGATTGTACTAGGGTTCCTAGTTAGCACAATGGGTGGGGAACAAACATGTGCAAATTGTAAATGTCATAAACCCATATACTCATAGATAATATTAGTATAATTATGTACTACGCCAAAGTCCAAAATTTAGTTGAGGTATTGAGTAAATTTAGGAAGATCGTTAATTGCAAGGTTAAAATGCAAACAGCAACTGAATTTCTGCTTACCAGAAAATAATTGAAAATTAATATTATGAAAACATTTCCAGTAGCATCACACTGAATGCCTAGAAATAAATTTAATGAAAAGTGTTATGGTAGACAGAATAATGCCTCCCTAAAGACATTCATGTTCTAAACCCTGGAAACTGTGAATATAAAATGCCTTAAATGGCCAAAAGGACTCTGTAGATGTAATAAAGTTAAGGACTTTGAGATTGAAGAGATTATTCTGAATTATCCAGCTGAGCCCAGTCCAATTACCTAGGTCCTTATAATTAGAGTACCTTTCCTGGCTCTGGTTACAGAAAGAGATCTGACAATTGAAGCAGGGTCAGGGAGATGCAACGTTGCTGGCTTTGGAGATGGAAAAAGGAGACACGAGCTAAGGAACCCAGACAACCTCTAGAAACCAGAAAAGGCACTGCAATGAATTGTCACCCCAAACCTCCAAGGAGAGTACAACTCAGCTGATGCTTTGAGTTTAGCTCTGTGGAAATCATCTTAGACTTCTTACCTCTGACACTGTAAAATAATAAATTTGTGTTGTTTTAAGTCACTACATTAATGATAATTTATAGCAACAATAGGAGACTGATAAAAATTATGGTACCAATATTGGGGTGCTACCGTAACAAATATCTAAAAATGTGGAAGAATCTTTGGACTTGGGCAGTGGGTACAGCATTTTTAGGAACATGATAGGAAAAGCCTAGATTTTCTCGAAGAGCAATATGTAGAGATATGAGTGTTAATGACTCTGCGACTGAGGACTCAGAAGAGAGCAGGATGATACAGAAGACCAATGATGTCTGATAGGACACAAAAATTGTCATGAACAGACTGTTGGTAGAAATATGGATGTTAAAGGCACAGCTAATAAAGGTTCAGGAAGAAACAAAGAGCTTGTTACTTGAGACTGGAGAAAAGGGAAACCTTGTCATATTGAAAAAAACAAGCTGACTCCATTTTGTTAAAACTAACTCATTTTGTTCCACAGCCTTTCACTAATTCTACCTTGCCCCACAGTCTTCGATTTGCAGCTGCACATCAAAGGCTAATTTATGGCTGCATACCAAAGAGTCAATTTACAGCCGAATACAAAAGGTGATAGGCAACCTGCTTCCTCCTCCACCCCGGGCTCCAGTATGTCTGCCCCAAGCAATAAGGGTGCCTAACCTCAGCCATCCTGGTAGTAAATATTTCCCCAGGCCAATTAACCCAGAACAGACATTGACCAGACCCTTATACCCCCTATCATCTCTCCCCAGCAGTTTGTGCCCAACACCCCCTCCCTTTGTTCCTTTCTGTACCCTTAAAACTGCTATTCCCTCTGCGGACGAGGCTTCTCTGCTACCCTCCTGTGTCGGGAACAGAAAGCCTTGGCTAGCTAAAAAATTTGCCTCTTGCTTTTGCATTGGACTTGGTCAATGGGTGATTTATAGGGAGGACCCTGCAATTTAGGCACAACAATATGGTTACAGAATGTTGAGCTGAATTTTCTCCTAGGGTTATGTGGAGAGGAGAACTTGCGACAAATGTGGATATTTAGCTGCGGATATTTCTAAGCAAAACGTTGAAGGTGCAGCATGGTTTCCTCTTGCTTTTCTTGTGAGGGAAAGGGATAAATTGAGGGAAGAGCCATTAGCCAAAAGGAAATCAGCATTTCATGATTTAATTTTCAGTCATTCCAGATTGAAAATAAAATAGCTGAAATTAGGAGAATCAGAAGAAAGCATGCCCTTGTGGAGAACAAACCAAGCGGGTAGCTGGATGGTCTTGTTAGTGCCTTGGAAGGACGAAGAAAAGCATTCAGTCACAAAGAGGACTCTGCAAAGGAATTAGGCTTGGAACTCGTGGATTTCCTCAGCCACCTCAACAGAAACCAAAAATAGAAAAGACCTGTCTAATGGAATAAATCTCTGTGACATACAAAGGTGACTCACAAAGTTCTTGAGAATTTTATACGAGCCAAAATGCTGCAGGCTTGGACTGAAAGGGACAGAATAAAATGAAAGAAGGCTACTGGACTCCCAGACTTCCACAGGCAGAAAAAATGCTGGTAAAACTACTCAGATGCAAACATATTTGATCCTTTATGAAAAAGGATGATTCAGAGGGCAGAGCTGATGGTCCAGACAGTAAAATGCTTGCCCACAGGCCATAGCTGTGAACCGAAAAGTCCCGATTATTTCCCGGGACTTAAACCTCATGTTGTGTGCCCAGCTTGATTTTGGAGTTGCTTGGGACTGATGATTCCCTTTGCCTTTCACTTTTCCCCTATTTAAATAGAAATGTCTGTACTCGGTATCCATGACTGTATCACTTTGGATTTTGAGAAAACATAACATATTTTCTAGTTTCACAGGTACCCAAATAGAGAAATGTCCCCAGGATGGATCACAGCCAAAGTCTCAGCCAGATCTGACTTGAATGATTTAAATGAAATCTTGGACTTTTAGATGGTGCTGTATTGGGTAGCAACTTTTAAGGATATTGGGTTGAAGTGAACATATTTTGCATGTAGAATAAGTGTGTATCTTTGAGGACCAGGAGATGGGAACCTCTCTTCAACCACCAGCAAGGAACTGAGATCTGATAACAACGCTATGAATGGGCTGGACAGTGGATCTTGAGGAGGACTTCAGATGACTGCAGCTCTGGCTGACAAATGACCCTGAAATGAACCCGCTCAGCTAAGATTCGTGGCCTTCAGAAACTATGTGAGATAATTATTACTTGCTGTTTTGTTCAGTTTCAGGGCAATTTGCTATGTAGCAACAGATAACTGGTATCATAATTTAATGATTTTATTTAAAAAGTAAGAAATAAAATTCACATGTCTCTATTCATCGATGAATTAATAAAATGCTTTATATCCCTACGATGGAATATTACTCAGTCATGAAAAGACATGAGCTCACGATACATGCTGCATCATAAATTAACATTGAAAACATTATTCTGAATAAACTAAGGCAGACATAGAAGCCTACATATTGTATAATCCCATTTATATAAAATGTCCCAAATAGACATCCATAGCAACAGAAAATAGAATAGTGCTTGCCAGGGACTAAGGGTGGGAAATAGGGAGTCACTGCTCATCTTTCGAGGTGATGAAAATGTTCTGAAATTAGGTAGTGCACAACTTTGTAAATATGCTAAAACCTACTAACCTGTCTGCTTTTTTAAAGGGGTGAGTTTTATGGTATTTGAATTAAATTTCAACTAAAAAGAGAAGGGAAGACAAGTCTCTTGATAGATACAGAAGCTAGAACTGAGTTAGAGCTAAGAATTTTTGTTTGTTTACATAAAGGACACAGAAACAGCAGCAATGTAGGGTGGAAGTGGTTGGGAGGGGAAAAAGGAAATGCTAAGAAAAATTGCAGAAGACTGTGTTTCCATCATGACATTTAATCAGCGGAGTGAAAAGACTCAAGTTAATTGAAAAAAACTTTTTAACGTGTAGACGTTACCTAACATCTTCAGGATTAATATCTTCCGAGACTGAAGCACAGGGGCCCCGGTTTAACAAATATTGCAGAAGTGTAAGATGTGGGCTCTGTAATCAGGGCACTTAAAATTTAGTTTTGGGGAGAAGATTAGCAAAACGATATCATTCATAACTGAGTGCCAGGTTGCAGGATATGCACTGTAAATCTGTACGACCTTAGAAAGAAATATTTAAAGAGGGCAATTTGAATGGATTCATCTTCACTCCTTGTTATTCTAATTAGTTTTGTCTTTTATAGAAAGGCAAGGGGCCAGCAGAAGTCTTAATTGTACATAAGGGCTATTCTCCCAACCCCTCTAACTTCTTTTTAAGTTGTCAAATATCAAAATAAAACCAAAGCTTAGGTTTAATCTTTTAAAAAGTAGTATATGTTTACAAAGTGTACAAAAACTTTAGGAAACGTATCATTCTTTCCATATATTTGGATATAAACCCTATGAAGCCTCTAAATTAAAATTATTTTTGCGCTCCCTCACCCCTGATTCTACTTGTGTTTTGCACATAGTAATTGACTGACAGTTACTGACTACTTCAACCCAAGCTTTTCTGGAGTTTACCTCTTATCAACCCTTCCTAGGCGTTTAGCACCCCAATTACTGCTCATAGCAGTGTTGAAAACATCCTGTGAATATTGCAGGGATTTACACAGGTTATTCAACTGGAATTTTACAAGAACATAGAATATTCAAGATGTAAAGATTCTGGACATGCTAGAGAAACAGGTTTTCCTTCAAAGAACATCTTCTGGTTGTTCTCTGTGTGTGTTCTCTGGAGCTTTCTTTCTAAGATATTTACACACTGGCCGGACCTCCGCACCGCCTGATGGTTGAGGAGAGATTGTTGCCAGAGTTTCATGCCATGCAAAGCCAAGCATCATAGAAAATTTTTTAATTAATATGAATCAAATTTGCCATGATCAATTTTGGTTTTCAAATCTCTTTGCCTTCTCTTACATTTCTTTATTATAGTTGTATTCTGGAATCCAGTTCTCGGATCTGGGACCTGACCCCGAGGGATGCCTTCCTGAGGGCCAGCGTAGCACAGTGGCTCAGAGCAAGGATATTGAAGCAAGATCCTGGCTCTGTTGCATGCTAACTGCCTGACCTTAAAGTCTCCGTGTCTCGATTTCCTTATCTGTAAAGTGGATTCCAATGATACACCAGTATGATAGGCTTGCAACTGACACCACATGTAAAGCACGCTGGGGAGAAGCTGCACACAGTGAGAGTTACATAAACATTGGCTCTTTGTCTTACTATAACTGGAGCTGAAACATCTAAGGGGACAATTTGGGAATCCCTGCCCCCTCACCTTCCCACCCCCTTTCCCCTCTTCCCTTTCTCTGGCATTTCTTTGATTATAAGCTCTTCAATTTCTCCTAGATTGTTTTATGCTGAAGCCAGGAAATGAGGACACTCTGAAAAGGTAATATTAAAAGCATATTTAGTTAGTCTGATGTTATAACCAGGAAATTAAACTTTGAAGTTCTTGTTCTGTCTTGGAATTATTTTCCTTACTCTTAACTTAAGAAAAATGAAAGATCTACTTTAAACAGCAACATTGGAATGCAGAGGAAATTGCTTTGCTTTCTGAGGGCTGCAAATCTGAATGCATTTGTATTAAAACATGTCATCCCATCTTAGTTTCCTACAAGCTGCCATCTGAGGAGAACACACACTCTATGGGCTCTGCTTTACATAATAAAGAAAAGAAATAAAGAATAAGAAAGTTCCCCTCACCATGTACTGTCATCCCAACACGCTCTTATTTTGGACTTTCAAAAGCAACCTAATGACTAGAGGTCCAATTAAACAAGTGAGCACGCGCTGTTGGGAAGGCTTCCTGGTTGATGGAGGGTGCCAGGGACCTTCCATGTGTAAAAACTGCAGTATCTGTGAAGCACCGGAAAGTGAAGTGCAATCAAACCAAGTGTACTTCTTTATGGAATTACAGATGCAAACTAGTTGTGGGGATGAAAAAGACATTGTAAGAACGTGACATCACAATTTCAAATATTCTTTCTTGGCTTTTAGACGGTGCTGGGATTTGAATAGTGACCTGTTATTATATCCCCAGCTCTTTTCCACATACGGAACACAGAAGTTGTTATGTTGCAACTCGACAAAAAAAAAAAAGCTAACTGGAAGGCAATGGTAACTTTTGATCACCATGGTAACCCAGCAGAGAGCATATGTGAAAAATCACACACGCAGCACCCAGTGTGCAAAAAGATAGGGTTTAGCAATCCAGCTCTCAGAGGAATAACAGAACAATGCAGGCTCATTCACACCATCACTGTTTGGGGGGTTTTGTTTTTTTTTTCTTTTGAGAGCTATCTGGAGTCAAAGGCACTCTTTGTGTGAGATGAAGAAGAAGAGAAAAAACAAAAACAACAAAAAAAATTTTTTTTAAAGTGTTATTCCCTTAGGGGTTTCCCCTAACCATCACTTAATGGTGAATTGATTACATTGTTTGCTTTTTAATTAACTTTGCTTTTCAATTAATTACCCAACTATTCTGTAAGTCTAGAACAGTGCTGGGAACTAGTCAAAAAGAAGTAATAGATGCTTCCCTTTAATAGAGAATTAAAATACAGTACAAGATGCTGTAGCATTAAGTCCAAAAGGTGTTTGGTTCCTTCTATTCTTATTTTCAATGTTCTCAAATCTATCTGTCTCAAAGAAAGAGATGGTGCCTCAATTTATCTCCATATTTCCAAGAGCTAGCAGTGCGCTTGACATAGGGTAAGGATTCGGGAAATGTATGTTGAAAGAATGAACACATTTCTCCAGATAAGGCTACCTCTGAGGAGGCGACTTGCTTCCCAGGCACTGTGCCAGCCTGATGCAGAATTGGAATTTTCCTCCGGCCTTTTAAGTAGCTCGTCTTAATAACAAATAAAATAACAATTGCCAAATATTAGCAAATCTTTATGATCATCAGTTATTTTCTGCAATACCTCGTTTTTAAAGGAAGAGTTATTTAAGCCTGGAAATCATAGAAATCAGAAGGAATATGATTATAGCTCTAACTTAATCTCATAGCTGCCCTTCTGTGATAGCTTAATAACATGTTAATCGTTTTTGCTTTGGTCACATACTGCCAGGTTCAAAGAAATATACACATCAAGACTCTGAACGTGAGTAAATTACAAAAAAGGTATTCATTTCCAGAACCTGTACAGAAATTATGTTGATTTTAAAAATGCATGATGTTGCCTTAAATACAGTTGTCACATTATTCCATGAATTGAAAGGAGCACTGTTAATGAAATATGCAAGAGCTAAAGTAAGTCCTCAGCCAAGTGAACACGTAGAAAGGAGCTTTTCCCTTCTCTCTATTAGTATGGAGCATAACCCAGAAAATAAGCAAAGTTTTATATGAGCTGCAAACCCCAATGTCTGCAAACCTCAGTGTCAGAAGCCAGGACAGGGCATGGGGATTCGGCAAGGGTGGAATGAGTTGGAGGGGGCCTGACCATCGGCCCCTGAGGACTAAGATACTCAGGATTTCAGGAAATAAGTTTCACTTCTCAATCACATTTTTCCTTTTCTGGTTGGCAAACCAACTCACTCTGAGGGGAGAAAGACAAAGATACCAGAGGATCTTGATATCAGACCAATAGTCAGGAGTGAATGTCAATCCTTCTGGTCAATAAAAATAAACATAATATAATAAAAATATAACTGTTTTCATGTACATTCCCAAAGGGTGCACTCCTTTCCCCCTGCTGCCTTTAAAAGATGACCATATTCTGCTCCCAAGCACGTATATAAAATTGGTGCCTAGTAAGGTATTAACTATTGAGAAAAGAAACAGCTCTAAAATCCCTTGGCTCACCCTTGAGCTTTTTATATTTGTTATTTTATATTATATAATATCCCCAGAAGGGCCTGATATATCAACCCTGAAATCAAACATATGCATCATATTCACATCAAGTGGGCTAAAGATTATAAGTAGCCTCACAATCCTTCAAGTCCGATTTTGCTGCCCAATGATTCTTTAAAATTTTTAAGTTTTCAAGTCATTTTAGCTTTTGGATTTGCAAATGGGAGATTATAAAGCACTCAGCCATCCCCCTCCCTCTCATGTTCCCTGGCCTCACCTCCCACCTCACCTCACCCCACCCCTCCACCTGTGGGGTGTACAATGCATTATATTTTAGAATATAGCTTTGTCTGAGGAATTTAGCAAAATGATGAATAAGTCATTTGTTATTTTGAAAATCCATGGTGTGCTTCCTACCGTACAGAAGATGCCGTAGGATGCAAGGCTATGTTAACCGGTTTGATGAAAATATTTCAAATTGTATGTAAAACCAGCACATCGTACCTCATAATTGCATTAATGCACACAGCTCTGATTTAATTGAAAAAAAGAAAAGAGGGGGTTCTATTTGTAGCTGCCCATATAGCCTACGGGTAGGAGGAGTGAGAGTTATAAGTAACACCTGTAGCTCAACAATGGCACACCTTGGTGAAAGGGCCTGGAGAGAGATGTATCTCTCCTAAGGAGAATGAGAGAGCTCGTGAGATGAGAGCCTAGGTGAATTGGCAGTCTCTACCCTGTGGCGTTGCACGGCATGAGACCAGCCTTATATTAGGCTGGAGGAGAAGGCAGTTGGGAGGGAGCTCATTCTATCATGGACCACTCGCTCTGACTCTGTTGCTTCTCCTGGCGTCTTTCTTCTAAAGATCACTAAGCTCTGCTAAAGACTAAGATCTATCTTTCTAAGAAGACTGCTTTATTCCCTCAAAGACTATGTCTCTTTCTCTCTCTATCTCCCTTCAGCTAAAGTGAACACCTAAGAGCAATTGTTCCTGAGCAAGGTAGCATAGCGGTCAGGAACACAGCTAGATAGGCTGGGGCTGGAGACCAACCTGTCTCGGGCCCTGATAAGTGGCATCCAAAGGGACCCTGACATCTATTATTATTGCCTTGATTTGAATGATGGAAGGAACAGGTCCTGGGAGGGATATAAAAAAGGCTATTGATTGCTCCCCAATATTTTTCTTCCCTTTTTTCTTTAGCTGTAATAATGACTACATTTCCTAGTGTTGCTTGCAAGCGTGATAGTGAAAAAGATACACCAAAGTCAATTTTTGAAATAATCTTGTTTTTAGCCCCTTAATATATCAAAATTACAGGCTTTTTTAATATAAAAATTTGATTTAAGGTCCATCATAAGAACTGTGTTGTGATTAGCTGAGGAGGATGGTTTATGAGGCTAGAAAAAGACCTCTTTCTGCCCAGCAGGGAAGGAAAAGGTGGAGGTTATAAGTTAGCAAGCTCCAAAGCCCTATTTGGAAGAGGTGTTGATAACTCACATGTCCCAGCCAGGGTTTGCTCACCAAAGCACTAAGGATTTGTCCTAGTGTGGAAACTTTTTCTAATTGCTGACATGTACCACTGTTTTATTACAGAAGCTCGTGGGGCTGAATCCCGAGTGATGTGTTAAGGAGCAATGATGTTTGCAGGGAAGGAGCGTGCCCTTCTCTCTCCCTCCTTCCTGCCAAGAGACAGATGGTGAACAACTAGAGAGAGGAAGCCTGGGCTCCCAGCCCCGTGGAGATGCAGCCCCATTCCTTGAGCATCTATTTCTGGACTTGGGTTATGTAAGAGAATAGTAAATTTTATCTTGGTTAAGCCCAATATTCTGTACCGTCTTGTACACGCGAATCTAATTCTTATCAATGTGGGGTTGCTGATAATTTGGGGTTGTAGTGGTAAAGATGCCATCTCCTTTGCTGCAAATACTATTAGCTTGGAAAATTTCAAGAAGAGGCTTTTAAAAATTACTTTTAATGAGCACATAATAACTGCACCTATGTATGGAATACGGCATGTTGTTTTGATACATGCATACGATATGTGATTACCTGAAGGTAATTAGCACATCTACCCCTACTTAAAACAGTTATTTCTTTGTGTTGAGAACATATCCTGTCTTCTAGATATTTTAAAATATACAATAAATTATTGTTAATTATAGTCACCCTATACTACTATAGGAAACTAGAATTATTCCTCTTACCTAGCTATAATTTTATATTCATTACCAACCTCTTCTTGTCCCTACCTCTCTCCTACTCTTCCCAGCTTCTACCAACCACTATTCAATTCTCTACTCCTATGAGATCAAATTTTTAGCTTTTCCATATGAGTGAGAACATCTGTTTATTTTTCTTTGCCTGACTTATTTCATTTAACATAATGTCCTTCATGCTCATGGATGTTGCCACAAATAACAAGATTTTATTTGTTTGTGTGGCTCAATAGTATTCAATTGTGTGTATATATCACACTCTCTTTGTCCACTAATTTGTTGATGGACGCTGGATACTATACCTTGCCTATTACAAATGGTGCTGTAATAAATATGGAAGAGCAGGTGTCTCTTTGACATGTAGAGTCCCTTGCCTTTGAATATATACCCAGTAGTGGGATTAATAAATCATATGATAGCTCCAAGTTTTTTGAGGAACCTCTATACTTATTTTCACAATAGCTATAAAAATTTACATTCCCACCAACAGTGTAGAAGTGTTCCCATGTCTGTATATTCTTACCAGCATTTGTTATTTTTTCTTTTTGAGACAAAGCCTCACTGTGTCACTCTGTATAGAGTGCTGTGGCATCATAGCTCACAGCAACCTCAAACCCCTGTGCTCAAGAGATCCTCCTGCTCAGCCTCCTGAAAACAGGTGCCCACCACAATGCCTGGTTAGTTTTTCTATTTTTAGTAAAGACTGGTCTCACTCTTGCTCAGTCTGGTCTCCCACTGCTGAGCTCAGGCAATCCACCCACCTCAACTTCCCAGAATGCTAGGATTAAAGATATGAGCCATTGCTCCCAGCCTCTTTCTTCT
Source organism: Perodicticus potto (assembly GCA_963574655.1). Taxonomy (NCBI): domain Eukaryota; kingdom Metazoa; phylum Chordata; class Mammalia; order Primates; family Lorisidae; genus Perodicticus; species Perodicticus potto. The sequence continues at coordinate 51,588 of CAUYRH010008235.1, forward strand.
CATTTTTTTTATATTTTTGATAATAACCATTTTATCTAGAGTGCGATGCTATCTCATTGTGGTATTAATTTGCATTTCCCTGATGATTAGTCATATTTAGCATTTTTTTCACATGGTCATTTGTGTGTCTTTTTTTGAGAAATGTCTACTTAGATCATTCATCCCTTTTTAATTGGATTATTTGGGGGATTTTTTTTCCTGCAGTTGAGTTGTTTGCACCCCTTCTATATTCCTAGATACTAATCCCTTGTCAGATGATTACTTTGGAAATACTTTCCCCTTTTCTTCAGGTTTTCTCTTCACTCTTGATTGTTTTCTTTGCTATGCAGAGGCGTTTTCATTTGATACAATCCTGTTTGTCTATTTTTACTTTTGTTGCCTGTGTTTTTGAGGCCTTATCCATAGAATCTTTGCCTAGATCAATGATCTGAAACATTTCCCCTATGTTTTCATCTAGTACTGTTACAGTTTCAAGTCTTAAATGTAGGTCTTTAACCTGTTTTCAGTTGATTTCTGTATATGGTAAAAGATAGGGGCCCAGTTTCATTCTTTGTATTTGGATATCAGGTGATGCCCGCAGCTTTGATCTTTTTGCTCAGAGTTGCTTTGACTTTTCAGGGTCTTTTATAGTTCCATACAAAATTGAGGATTACTATACCTACTTCAATGAAGAATACCATTGATATTTTGATAGTAATTGCACTGACTCTATAGTTAGCTTTGGGTAGCATGGTCATTCTGACATTCTTTCTTCCAATCCATGAATATGGGATGTCTTTCCATTTTTTTGTGTATCCTAAAATTTTTTCATCAATGTTTTATAGTTTCATCATAGAAGTCCTTCACCTCCTTGGTTATATTTATTCTTAGTGTTTTTTTGATAGTTATTATAAATGGGATTGCTTCTTTGATTTTTTTTCAGCAAGTTCAATATTGGTATATAGAAATGCTACTGGATTTTGTGTGTTAATTTTGTATCCTACAATTATACTGAATTACTTTATTAAGTCTTAGAATTTTTTGGGAAATCTTTACGTTTTTCTATATAGAGAGTCATTCGATCTACAAACAAGAAAAATTTGACTTTCCCCTTCCAATTTGGATGTCCTTCATTTCTTTCTCTTGCCTAATTTCTGTGGCTAGGACTTCTAGTATTATATTGAGTAAGAATGGTAAAAGTGGACATCATTGTCTTCTATTTCCTAGACCAAATGCTTTCAACTTTTTTCTACTTGCTGTAATGTTGGCTGTGAATTTGTCAAACTATGTTGAGACACATTTTTTTCTATACCTAATCTGTTATGAGTTTTTATCAGGAAGAGAAGTTGAATTTTGTCAAATGCTTTTTCTGCATATATTATTATGGCCATATTTTTTCCCCTTCATTCTCTTGATTTGACGCATCATGTTTGTTGATTTGCATGCTTGCATCCCTGGAATAAATCCATCTTGATTTTGGTGTATAATCCTTTTGACATGCTGCTAGATTCAGTATGATAGCATTTTGTTGAGGGTTTTTGCATCTGTATCCATCAGAGATGTTGTTTTGTAGTTGTTTTTCTTTTTTTTCTTTTTTAATGTCTTTGTCTGGGTTTTGTATTAGGGTAATACCTTATAGGATGAGTTTGAAAGAATTCGCTCCCTTCAATTCCTTGAATAACTTGAGAAGAATTGGTAGTAATTCATCCTTACTATTTGGTAGCATTCAGCTGATGCCACCCAGTTCTGGGCTTTTCCTTCCGAGGCGACTTTTTTTTACTGATTCAGTCAATGTAGCCTCCTTGTGAATTCATTCACGTTTCCTCTGATAGTTATTATTTCTTTTCTTCTGCTACTTTTGGGTTTGGTTTGTTCTCATTTTTCTAGTTTCTTCAAGTGCATCATTAGGCGGTTTATATGAAATCTTTTTACTTTTTGATGTAGCATATATTTTTTATTTCATTCTCTAAATCCATGAACCCTACATTTATGGGTTTCTTTTCTTTTTTTTTTTTTTTTTTGTGACAGAGTCTCAAGCTGTCGCCCTGGGTAGAGTGCTGTGGCATCACAGCTCACAGCAACC